>PVIY010010145.1:0-69843 GCA_004026745.1 Myrmecophaga tridactyla
TTCAAACATACATTCTTAACATACAACATTCCATACATGGTGTGTCATGGTCAGGTTCATGTGTCAACTAGGCCAAGTGGTGGTACCTGTTTGTCTGGTTGAGTAACTGCTGGCCTGTCTGTTGTGATGAGGACATTTCATAGAGTTAAATCATGATCATGTCAGCTGCATCCACAGCTGATTCCATTTGTAATCAGCCAAAGGGGAGTATCTTCTGCAATGAGTGATGCTTACTCTAATCACTGGAAGCCTTTTAAGAAGGATTCAGAAGCTCTCTTCCTGCTTTGGCTGGTGAGCCTCTCCTGTAGAGTTCATCCAGACCCTCCATTGGAATCGTCAGCTTCACAACCTGCCCTGCAGATTTTGGACTCTGCGTTCCTGCGGTTGTGTGAGACACTTTTAGAAATTACATATCCGCGAGTGTTCCCTGTTGATTCTTTCTCTAAAGAATCCTAACTAATACATCTTGGTACCAGGAGTGGTTCTTAAGAAACAGAATCTTAAAAATGGGTTCTTATGAATGGTTTTCTACTCTTACTGGACTCAAAGGCATTAAGGACTCTGATTCCCATAATCAGAATGACACTCCCAATCCATGGAGTGAGTTGGCAAAAGAGGTAGTCAAAATATCACCATTCGATTCTCCTAATGCTTTGCTCGTACGAAGCCAGGCTCTGAGGGATAATGTTTTTGACACATGTACAGAGTTTTGTGGAAATAAGAGGTATAGAGATGTTGCTGGTTGCTGTTAGATACGCTGGCTACGTTAAGGAGTGAAAGGGATGGGCTTAAGGCTTCAAACCAGAAGCTTAAGTGCCGTCTGACAGATGCAGACGTTTCTATGAGTATCCTGAAGGAAAATCTTATTTCCCGTAGCCGTAGACCTGAGATCTCTGAAAATCAGACTCAGAATCTTCTTGTTAGAGTAGCAACTTTACAACGTAAACTGAAATCTCAATGTTGCATGGTGTCTGCCGTTAAAGTGAGGGCATTGATTGGAAAGGAATGGGACCCTGAAAAATGGGATGGTGACATATGAATTGATAATGATGTCGGGGGTGAGGTTGAAACCCTAGGTCATGCTGAGTCTTCTCTAGATAACCCTGTAATAGTTTGCCCTAAGGACATAATTGCCCCACCTCCAGCCTGCCTTGAGGAGTTGGCCACCCAACCTCCTCCTGAAGGGATTAGCTCTAGAGTGATTAATCCTGTTTCACCAGATGAAACTGCAAATGAAGGCCCTGAAGCAAATGGCTTGGAAGATGTTTCTAATTCTTTTCATGACCCGCCCCCACCACCCCTCATTTCTTCCAGACCTATAACTAGACTAAGGTCCCAACAGGCCCCTAAAGGTGAGGTACAAAGTATCACACATGAGGAGGTACATTATACTCCAAAAAAACTGTGTGAGTTTTCCAGTTTATATAGACAGAAATCAGGGGAATATGTGTGGCAATGGATTTTAAGGGTGTGGGATAATGGTGGGGGGAATATAAGGCTGGATCAGGCTGAATTTATTGATATGGGCCCACTAAGCAGAGATTCTGCATTCAATGTTATAGCTCAAAGGGATAGAAAAGGTATTAACAGTTTGTTTGGATGGTTGGTTGAAACATGGATCAAAAGGTGGCCAACATTACCTGGGGTTGAAAAGCCAGAACTGCCCTGGTATAATGTAGATGAGGGGATCCAGAGGCTTAAAAAGATTGGAATGTTAGAGTGGATTTATCATGAAAGCCTGCTCTTACACCCCAGGAATGTCTGGAGGATGCAACTTTTACCAGAACAGTGAGAAATAAATTTGTGAGACTAGCACTATCATCCCTGAAGAGCTCTGTGGTTGCACTTCTCTGTAGGTCAGATATTACTGTAGGAACTGCTGTCACTGAGCTGGAATCTTTAAACAGAATGAGGATGACAGGATCCCAAGTTGGCAGAAGCCAGGTGGCTGTTCTTAATCACCAAAGACAGGGTAGACTGGCTATTATAATAGACAGCAAACTCAAAGGAGGCATCAAAATTATATGACTTGCAGAGATTTGTAGCATTGGCTAGTAAATCATGGGGTACCTAGAAATATAATAGAAGGGCAGTCTAGTAAATTCTTGTTCGAGCTGTATAAACAAAAGAATTCTAGGTCAAGTGAACAGAAGTCTAACCTGAATTACAAAAACACAGAGTCACGGCCCCTTAATCAATTTCCAGACTTGAGACAGTTTACAGACCCAGAGCCCCTTGAATGAAGGGGAGGCCAGGTCCCTTTGGGGGAGAACCCTGTTATACTGCCACAAATTATACTGTTAATCTTCCTCCAAGCCTTCCCCAAGGAGACCAACAGCATTTTACCAGGGTAGCTGTGCATGGGGGAAAAGGAAATGATCAGATATTTTGGGGATTATTAGACACTGGATCAGAAGTGACATTAATTCCAGGGGACCCAAAATGTCACTTCGGCCTACCAGTCAGAGCGGGGGCTTATGGAGGCCAGGTGATCAATGGAGTCTTAGCTCACAGTGGGTCCATTGGGCCCCCAGACCAATTCTGTAGTTATTTCCCCAGTTCCAGAATGTATAATTGGTATAGACATATTGAGCAACTGGCAGAATCCCTACATTGGCTCTCTAACTCATGCAGTAAGGGCTATTATGATGGGAAAGGCCATGTGGAAGCCACTAGAACTGCCCCTACCTAGCAAAATAGTAAATCAGAAGCAATGCCGGATTCTTGGAGGGAATTACTGCCACTCTAAAGGACTTGAAGGATGCAGGGGTGGTGATTTTCACCACATCCCCTTTCAACTCTCCTATTTGGCCTATGCAGAAAACAGATGGGTCTTGGAGGATGACAGTGGATTATTGTCAGCTCAACCAGGTGGTAACTCCAATTGCAGCTGCTGTTCCAGATGTAGTATCATTGCTTGAGCAAATCAATACATCCACTGGTACCTGGTATGCAGCTATTGATCTGACAAATGCTTTTTTGTCAATAGCTATTAGTAAGGACCACCAGAAATAGTTTGCTTTCAGCTGACAAGATCGGCAATATACTTTCACTGTCCTACTTCAGGAGTATATCAACTCTCCAGCCCTATATCATAATCTTGTCCGCAGGGAACTTGATCATTTCTCCCTCCCACAAGACATCACACTGGTCCATTATATTGATGATATCATGTTGATTGGACTTAGTAGCAACTACTCTAGACTTACTGGTAAAGCATTTGTGTGTCAGAGGATGGGAGATAAATCCAACAAAAATACAGGGGCCTTCCACCTCAGTGAAATTTCTAGGTGTACAGTGGTGTGGGGCATGTCAAGATATCCCTTCTAAGGTGAAGGATAAGTTGCTGCATCTGGCCCCTCCTACAACCAAAACAGAGGTACAACGCCTAGTTGGTCTCTTTGAATTTTGGCGACAACATATTCCTCATTTGAGTGTGCTACTCTGGCCCATTTATCGAGTGACCAGAAAAGCTGCTAATTTTGAGTGGGGACCTGAACAAGAGGAGGCTCTGTGACAGGTCCAGGCTGCTGTTCAAGCTGCTCTGCCACGTGGGCCGTATGATCAAGCAGATCCAATGGTGCTGGAAGTGTCAGTGGCAAATAGAGATGCTGTCTGGAGCCTTTGGCAGGCCCCTATAGGAGAATCACAACACAGACCCTTAGGATTTTGGAGCAAAGCCTTACCATCTGCTGCAGATAACTACTCACTTTTTGAGAAACAGCTTTTGGCCTGCTACTGGGCCTTAGTAGAGACTGAATGCTTAACCATGGGCCACCAAGTTACCATGAGACCTGAGTTGCCTATCATAAGTTGGGTGTTGTCTGACCCACCAAGCCATAAAGTTGGGTGTGCACAGCAGCACTCTATTGTAAAGTGGAAATGGTATATACGACATAGGGCCAGAGCAGGTCCTGAAGGCACAAGGAAGTTACATGAAGAAGTGGCACAAATGCCCATGGTCTCTAGTTTTGCCACATTACCTTTTCTTTCCCAGACCAGAGCTATGGCCTCTTGGGGAGTTCCTTACAGTGAACTGTCTGAGGAAGAGAAACCTCGGGCCTGATTTACAGATAGATGGTTCAGCACGATATGCAGGTACCACCTGAAAGTGGACAGCTACAGCACTACAACCCTTTCCTGGGGTGTCCTTGAAGGGGAAATCCTCTCAGTGGGCAGAACTTCGAGCAGTGCATCTAGTTGTTCATTTTGCTTGAAAAGAAAACTGGCCAGGGGTGCATTTGTATACTGACTCATGGGCTGTTGCTAATGGTTTGGCTGGATGGCCAGGGACTTGGAAAGACCATATTGGAAAATTGGTGACAAAGAGGTCTGGGGAAGAAGTATGTGAATAGACCATTGTGAGTGGTCTAAAAACATGAACATATTTGTGTACCATGTGAATGTACACCAGAGGGTGACTTCAGCAGAGGAAGGTTTTCATAATCAAGTGGATAAGATGACTTGTTCTGTGGATACCAGTCAACCTCTTTCCCTAGCTACCTGTCATTGCCCAAGGCCTCATGAACAAAGTGGTCATGGTGGTAGGGATGAAGGTTATACACCGGCTCAGCAACATGGACTTCCACTCACCAAGGCTGACTTGGCTACAGCCACTGCTGAGCCACTTCCATGAAGGGAGTGGTCCAATGTAATCAACCTGCCACCATGTAGCCAGCTGGGCACCGTGGGGAATGGTGCCATATCGGGGGCTAAGTATGGGTCTCTGCTGCTAGCACATTGGGCACATGCTCATGGAATTCTCTGGTCTTACCATATTTCCCATCATCCAGAAGCAGCTGGATTGATAGAATGGTGGAATGGCCTTTTGAAAACTCAATTACGGTGCCAACTGGGTGGCAATACCTTGAAAGGCTGGGATAATGTTCTCCAGGAAGCTGTATATGCTCTAAATCAGCATCCGCTGTATGATGCAGTTTTTCCCATAGCCAGGATCCATGGGTCCAGGAACCAAGGGGTGGAAATGGGAGTGGTACCACTCACTGTTACCCCTAGTGATCCACTAGGAAAATTTTTGCTTCCTGTCCCTGTGACCCTGAGCTCTGCTGGTCTATAGGCTTTAGTTCCAAAACAGGTAGTGCTTGCACCAGGAGAAACAACAATGATTCCATTGAACTAGAATCTAAGACTGCCACCTGGTCACTTTGGGCTACTTATGCCACTGGATCAACAAGCCAAGAAGGGGATTACATTATTGTCTGGGGTGATTGACCCTAACTATCAGGGGGAAATAGGACTGCAACTACATAATGGAGGTAAAGAAGAGTTTTCTTGGAATATAGGAGATCCCCTAGGGCATGTTTTAGTACTACCATGCCCTGTGATTAAAATCAATGGAAACCTGTAACAACCCAATCCAGACAGGACTACCAATGGCTCTGAAACTTCAGGAATGAAGGTTTGGGTCACCCCACCACACAAAGAACCATGGCCAGCTGAAGTGCTTGCTGAGGGTAAAGGGAACATGGAATGGGTAGGAAGAAGGTAGTGATAAATATGCACTTTGACCACATGATCAGTTACAGAAATGAGGACTGTAATGCTGTTTTGTTCATGTTATAGTATTTAAGTTGTAAGATATCAAGTTTAAGAATGAATATTACCCAAGGATTTGCACCCTATTCTGGAGAGATTTAATGTGTTTCCAGTTATATGCAGGACAGTTGAGTATTGTTAGGTGAAAGAAAAAAAATGTGTGTTTTATTGTTTTTTATTTAGAAATTAGGTATAGTTTAAGTTGGTATGTATAGCTGCCAAGTTGACAAGGGGTGGACTGTCATGGTCAGGTTCATGTGTCACCTTGGCCAAGTGGTGGTACCTGTTTGTCTGGTTGGGTAAGTGCTGGCCTGTCTGTTGCGATGAGGACATTTCATAGAATTAAATCATGATCATGTCAGCTGCATCCACAGCTGATTCTGTTTATAATCAGCCAAAGGGGAGTGTCTTCTGCAATGAGTGATGCTTACTCTAATCACTGGAAGCCTTTTAAGGAGGATTCAGAAGAGACAGGCTCTCTTCCTGCTTTGGCTGGTGAACCTCTCCTGTGGAGTTCATCCAGACCCTCCATCAGAATCGTTGACTTCTCAACCTGCCCTGCGGATTTTGGACTCTGTGTTCCTGCGGTCACGTGAGACACTTTTATAAATTTTATATTTGTGAATGTTCCCTGTTGATTCTGTTTCTCTAGAGAACCCTAACTAGTACATGGTGTAAAGTCAATGGCTTATAATATCATCACATAGTTGTGTATTCATCACCATGATCATTTTTTTGAACAATCACATCACTCCAGAAAAAGAAAGAAAAAAGAAAAGAAAAAACTCATACATACCATATCCCTCACCCTTCTCTCTCATTGACCACTAATATTTCCATCTACCCAATTTATTTTAACTTTTGTTCCCCCTATTATTTGTGTTTTTTTAATCCATATTTTTTACTCATCTCTCCATACCCTAACCAAAAGGACATCAGACACAAAGTCTTCAGAATCACACAGTGACATTGCGAAAGCTACATCATTATGCAATCGTCTTCAAGAAACAAGGGTATTGGAACACAGCTCTACAGTTTCAGGTACTTCCCTCGAGCCACTCTAATACACCATAAACTAAAAAGGGGATGTCTATATAATGCATAAAAATAACCTCCAGGATAACCTCTTGACTTTGTTTTAAATCTCTCAGCCACTAACACTTTATTTTGTCTCATTTCTCTCTTCCCCTTTTTGGTCAAGAAGGTTTTCTCAATCCCTTGATGCCGAGTTCTCTGTCATCCCGGGATTTCTGTCCCACATTGCCAGGGAGGTTTACACCCCTGGGAGTCATGTCCCACAGAGAAGGGGAGGGCAGTGAGTTCACTTGCCATGTCAGCTTAGAGATAGAGGCCACATCAGAGCAACAAAAGAGGTTCTCTGGGGGTGATTCTTAGGCCTAATTTTAAGTAGGCTTAGCCTATCCTTTGCAGGGTTAGTTTTCATAGGGGCAAACCCCAGGATCAAGGGCTGGCCCTATTGATTTGGTTGTCCGCACTGCTTGCCAGAATATCAGGGAAGTTGAATCTTTCACCCTTTTCCCCCATTTCCCCAAGGGGACTTTGCTAATACTTCTTTATTCACAGTTCAAATCACTCTGGGATTTATTGGGGCATTACACTAACCTGGACAAACCAACAAAATCTCATGTACTATTTAAGATTCCATGTGCTTATGGTGTTAATTCAACTGACCATGCAAGTTAAATTAGGAAATGCGCTACCCAAAATATAAACTTTGCACCAAGTAAACATCTTTCCCTTTAGTCTCACACAGAAGTTGAAGTTTTAAAACATGAACAGTATCATCCTTTACCCAGTCTTCTAATATACCTTAGTCCTATCCAGATCAGCTTTGTTCATGTTTCTCCTCAATGTCTGATCACTTTTTCAACTTTTTAAACAGTTCCTGTATGGGGTACAGCAAACTTTCAAAGCTTCAGAGCTCTAACTCTGAGTCTCACGTGTCACATAAATACCTGAAGTTTCTGGGAAAGACCATGTTATATACAAACAGCTCAGTCTCAGAATTTAGAATTAACAGTTACACCTCCTGAATAGATGTGACTGCTGTAAGAATTTACAATCTAGAACCCTTTACAACAGGCCCCTTATTAGGCATTCTTAATATATTTTGAATATGATCCTTTGCTTGTTACATGTCTTAAATATCTTCTAGTATACTTGTCTTTTAAGTTAAGTTTCTTTAGGTACAAGGTGACATTTATCATTTAGAAAACTTTTGTACTTACTATACAGCACTGTGAGAGAAGGGTTATTTTTTGTTGTTCCTACTGCTGCTGTTATCATTTTTATAAGGGTCTTCCTCAGAGTATTCACTTTGCAGATGTGGAAACCAAAGCTTCAATTATGTCTGGGATCTTAAACCAAGTAAGTGTCAGGACCAATCAGACCTATATTCTGGGCTCTCTTAAGTGGCAGGAGGGGACCAGACCTCTTGGTATATAGGTACAATCACTTGTGTGCTGGAGTGGGCTTGTGCTACCTCATGAGAGACAATTGTTAAATTTTCGGAATTTTGTGAGCTGATTGTTAAATTATATTATACATTAAATTATATATTATTATATGATTTTACATTAAATTATACGAACTCATAATCAAATAGATTATATCAAATCAGCAGTAGTAAATGCTCAAACTGATCATTTATTTATTATTGTACTACATTTTACTATTATCTGTGCTCTTGAAACTATTTGCAACCACTGTATTATCTATATGGCAGAAATCCTGTATTATTGAACGCTGTTATTTAATGGTGCAGCTCTTCCTAACCCCGTTCAGTGATATCACATTGGAAGTTGATGTCAGTATTTCTGGGAGTATTTAAATAGCACAGATCTGCTACAAATTAGGTCTTGAATTACTATTTTGCTGATTGTTAGACTTGAGAAGATGATGGAGAAAATGTTCATAATGCATATTAAACTCAAAAGTGATTTATATCTGTAACACTTGAGTAACACAAAAAATAGAGGAAATATTCTTCCGGTATTTGAAAATTATTATCTAAGTCAGTAAAGAGCTTGGGCGTTTCATTGACAAATGAGTGAAGTTTCTACATACATACATCTTTTTCTCTGTTTCACTTTTATCTTATGTGTTAAAGTAAATTAAAAAAATCAATCAACATTCCTGTTGGAACTGTACTCCTTTGTCAATTGTAACCATAAGTGAGTAAGGATACAAGAGTTTGGTAAAAAGCAATGAACATATTCTGTGAGAATCAATTTGCTATATGAAATTTACAATAAATAGTATTTTTAAATATTATTTATAAATTGTATACTATACATCCTTTATATTAGTAACATTATAACTTATGTAATTGTATACATATACATACTTTCTTTTTGAAGAACCAGTTAAATATTTATCAGCAAAGCACTGGGTACAGGCTTCCTCTTGTTTAACCACTATTCTCCTAGGAATTAGTCACTGAAGTCATTGATTCTACCTTTTAAATATTTTCAGAATTGTTCACCTCTTTCCATTCCTGCTGCTGGTACTTGAAACTTTTGCCTCATTGGATTATAGTGAATTTCCTAATAGGTCTCTCATAAGTTTCCTAATAGGTCTCTCAGTCTCCAGGCTTGCTTTCTTCCAATTAATTCTTCACACAGTTACCTGAGTGATTTTCCTAAAATAAAAGTGTAATCATGTCCCTCTCTTGCTTAAAATTGTTCAGTATTTCCCATTGCTTTCAAGACAAAGTCTAAACCTTTTTAACTTTGGCATAGAAGTCCCTATATATCCTCTCTATTCCCTGTACTTCCAACCCCCTTGTCAGTCTTGGCTAGGTACTCTCTTTGCATGTCTCTTTTATAAATATTATTGCACTCCAGTGCTCCCCCCAACATTTTATGAAAGTTTTCAAATATAAAGAAATGTAAAGAATTGTACAGCAAACAAGCACACGTACATCACCTATATTTTACAATTAACATTTAATCTACAATTAATACAGTTGATTTATTATGTAAATCCTTCTGTTTTTTTATGATGCATTTCAAAGCACATCACAGATACCAATATACTTTCCTCCTAAGCACTTTAGTGTCATTGATGGAGTTTGATATTTGCTGACTTTTTTTTTTAAATAAAATTTTCCATTGCCCTTTGTTTGACTGTCTTCTCCATTGCACTAAAGTAACTATGTCTATTCAATACCTGACATATAGAAGGAACTTAAAATTTGTCAAATGAATACATTTAAAATTTCATCAAATGTTACTTAGCATTTCTTAATTCATATATAAAAGTAGTTTTGTCATATCTTCTCTACTTAGAGAAACTATAGAAGGCAACTTACATACCACTAGTTCAGCATCATAGGTAATTAAGAAAGTTAATCTGTTAAGGATAGTAGACATGATTCCCACACTGTCTTTCTACAAATCTCCACGAGGTGGTGCCAAAATATCTTTTTTTTTCTAACCATAGTCGTCGCTCAAAACCCTCACAAATTTCATTCCTCATGAATTTGTGTTAGTATTTGGCACTTCTGAATTTGGTCAATAAGCATAATAGAAAAAAATATATAATGAAGTAAATGTTATTATGTCAAATCAAATTATGAATGTGTATTTCCAGAATCTGTAGTTCTGGATATAAGCAATGAGTAATGATTATAATAGGTCCTTATATTTGTATATAGTTTTATATTTTATTAAAATTTTTCCATATCCCAAATAGCAAAATATTAATTTACCTTACGTCCCTTCTCCTGTAAACTTTGTCCATGAATAATTTGCCCTTAGTACAGGATTTAAAAGGACAGAATACACAGCATAATATTTATTATACTGGAGAAATTATATAATTTAGATGTTAATAAAAAACCAGATTACTCTTACCTTAGTAGTGGACAATGTTGTCCAAATCATAGTTGTAGAAAGTTGACATAGAAAAATAAGTTGCGTAATATTCTTAACACACTTTTGTTCCAGGGATTCAGTAGAGTTATTTTCAAACTTTTTTGGTTGAATATTCTTATTAATTCCCAAATGAATGGACCAGAAAACTCAAATGGGTGTTGTGCAAATGATGATACCTACCTATATTGCTGGCTGCATTTTCATCAATTATTGATAACATGGGCCATGGGTCTCTGAAATCAGTTTAACATCCTCAGCTACTCAGGCAAACCTGACCAAATTTGGAGGGAGAAATACTTAAGCTCAGGGTTCGAAGAAGGATATTCCTTGTTGTTAATGGCATTAAAATTACATAATAAGATATGAGACTCATTATGTGCTGGAATTTAGCCCATGAGAACTTGTCTAAGCCATTTGTCACTAAAGTTTAGCCCACACTTTTTAATCATAAATTATTACTCATAACCTTTTTTCTCCCCTCTGGAACAAGCGTGAATGATACAAAGATCTAGAAACTGAGGCACCTAGGGGTAATGAAAGATGGCCAGTTAAAGTACAAAGATCTAAACCTTATTTCCTCATTGACTCATGCTTTGATCTGTGTGTGGGTCTCAACATTTGCCCTTTATCTTTTCAAATGTGGAATGGAAGAATTAGATAAAAATGGCCTCTGAGATTCCATCTAGTTGAGAGATTCAGTGCTATTATTTGAACCCATACAAGAAAAGTTTAAATACCCTCTAGTGGGGAATGAGAATTCAATGAGAGATAGTATAACTTTGTAATACCTGAAAATTAAATAAACAAAATGAATAATAGGAAATATCGTTTCCTTTAAAAGCAGAGTTCAGTCAAGTCTTAAAGAGATCTTGTCTCACTTTCAGTGGATTCTCTGTGAAGAAGTTGACTGCTCTATTCACTAAAAGAAGGGAATAATTTTTTTTAATTTGAATATTCAAACCTATATAAGACTAGATCTATCCACTTTCTTTTGAAAGGAAAATTGTGTATTTTTCCTGATTTCTAATTTGTTTGGTGTAAAATTATTTGTTTTTAGTCAGGAATAAGCAACATGGAAAAGATAAATGTCATTATTGTAGTAAATTTTTAGGGAAATATTTTAAAAGTCCTAAGACTTGTACAGTGGAAGTTTCTGCTATCACTGATGTCAAGAAAGCATTGTGTGTTGCATATGTGATAGGATTATTCAAGCTGGTGACCAAATGACAAATAATGAAGCAAGCTGTATTAAGAAATAAACAATATAATTGAGTAGAGCAAATGTGGAAGGGTCAACTTGATCAGAATTTGGTGTGGGGAATGGTATTGGAGTCACCCTGCTCTAGACTTAAACAATGATATATCTTCTGCATTTCCTTAACATTTTATCACCAATGATAAATTAAATTTTCCTATTGTTTTTGAATGCTTTTCATCTTTGCCTTAGTTGATAAATAGGACCAATACTATTTTTTTTTTGTATGCTGTATGGTGGGATCACATTTCATTATTTTTCCATGTGAGTATCCTGTTATTGCAGCACCATTTGTTGAATTTTTTTGTTTGTGTTTGCTTTTTTGTTTTGCTTGTTTGTTTGTTTTTTGAGATGTGCATGGATTGGGAATTGACCCTGGGTCTCCCACATGGCAGACCAGAATTCTACCACTGAACTACCCTTGCACCCCTGGATGCTATTTTAGTGTTCATCTAATTGACTTACAAAAAGCATGAGCAAGTGTCCAAGTCTTATTCTTGGTCCCAAGAAGGATAACAAAGCCCCCAAAACTTCAAAATTTGGGGGCGGGAGTTAGTCATTCTATCATAAGATTTTACACTGAAAAAAAATACAAAGAGGATTCTAAGAATAAATTTCTCCAACATGGGTAAGAAGGACATAGATTTCTCCTTTCTTAGCTGGTAGTGTTTCTTTCTACTTCCAGTCAGCAGTAAGAGGTGGCTGAAATTGGGAATGATTCTGAATCATTACATTATACTTTAGCCTTGGTCCAAATATATAACTGTAATAGAAGTTTGAGCTGATATGTTACTATGGCCTCATGGAGATAAAACCTTTGGAGATATACCAAATCATACCAAACTTTGATTCTTTTTAAATGATCCTAAGACCACAAAACACTGTCACTACTGTAATTAGAATCTTGGTATTGGTACTAAAACCAATGTAAATATTACTATAGTAGAGTAGTAATAGACAATTGAAACACTCCTTGTAGCAGTGCTCTAGAGGAGAGAAATCTTTTGTATCATGGTTCTCGGGTGATTGATAAACACTAAAATTGCTTGTAATAATCATTCATTCAACAATTATTTGTTGAGTATTTACTCTTGGCTATCTACAGTAGTAATGATAAAAATAGTGTGCTTTGTCCTGCAAAGATTTTGCTACACAACAATTTTCAGAAGAGCATGGGCTCCAGGTTACCTTTTTATGGTAATCATGGTGACTGATGGTCCCTCATTTGTTTTGGTATATGTATTCAAGAGAATCAGTTAGGACTAAAATTGCATTGTTTCCCTCAGTGCAAAGCTAATTGCCTTATATAGATTGACAGATCTCAAGATTTCTTTTGAGTCATCTACCCAATCAGCTTAATGCTGATTGCTACACCTGGGAATGAGAGGTGGGAGACCTGGTGTTTGGATTCTCCTATCTGAATTGGGGTGTGCAGGGAAATGGATGAGTAGGTAGGACTCACCAACTTAG
Organism: Myrmecophaga tridactyla; assembly: GCA_004026745.1. Taxonomy (NCBI): domain Eukaryota; kingdom Metazoa; phylum Chordata; class Mammalia; order Pilosa; family Myrmecophagidae; genus Myrmecophaga; species Myrmecophaga tridactyla. The sequence goes on from PVIY010010145.1 coordinate 13,180, forward strand.
AACAGATCAGAATAGCTCCAAAGCAAGACAGCTTTAGTCCATTTCGCCTCTCCAGTAGTTATCTGATTGCTTTTTAGGCATTTTTAGTCTAAAAATTGTTAATCTGTCCCAGGAAAAACAGAGTTACCTTCTGAGGAAATGCCACTTCCTTATCTCATGCTTCTCATCTCCACTAAAATGAAAAAATGTGACATTTTCAAGGCTATTCAATAATTAAGTGGTCGTTCCCTGGTAAATTCCAGCCTCTTACTCCTGCAATATACCCACCCTTTCTTCTATTACCAAAGCCCACAAAAGTTCCTCAGTTCCTCAGAAACTGCTTAGTGACAACAAAAATTGGAACAAGCACATGGATGCATAATCCATTAAAGCAATTGTTGTTAGAAGTGAGGCTCCAGAAACTTGGCAGGTGAACTCATTGCCCTCCCTTGTATGTGAGACATGACTCCCAGGGGTGTAAATCTCCCTGGCAACTTGGGACCCAGGGATGAACTGGGACATAGCATCATTGGAATGAGAAAACTCCTTGACCAAAAGGGGGAAGAGAGAAATGAGACGAATTAAAGTCTCAGTGATTGAGGGATCTCAAACAGAGTTGGGAGATTATCTTGGAAGTTATTCTTATGCATTACATAGATACCCTTTTTGAATTTATGGTGTATTGGAGTGGCTAGAGGGAAGTACCTGAAACTGTTGAACTGTGTTCCAGTAACCTTGATTCTTGAATAAGACTGTATAACTACATAGCCTTTCACAATCACATAGTCTGATGCTCCTTTTATCCAGGGTATGGACAGATGAGTAAAAAAAAATTAAAATTAAAATTAAAAATAAATAAATAAATAATAGGGGGAGATAAAGGGTGAAAATTGGATAGATTGGAATACTGAGGGTAAATGAGAGGGAGAATTAAGGAGTGTGGGATGTATGAGTTCTTTTCTTTTTATTTCTTTTTCTGGAGTGATGCAAATGTTCTAAAAATGATCATGGTGAAGAATACGCCACTATGTGATTATATTGTGAGCTGATGATTGGATAATATGGTTGGACTATACATGTGTGGATATTTCTTAATAGAAGTATTTTAAAAAGCATTAAGGCTCCAGAGCAATGAAAAGAATGAAATATCTAAGAATAAATTTAACCAAGATTATAAGGGACCTATATTCAGAAACTATAAAACATTGCTAAAAGAAATCGAAGAAGAGCTAAATAAATGGAAGGACATTTCATACTCGTGGACTGGAAGATTAAATGTAGTTAAGTTGTTAATTCTACCCAAATTAATTTATATATTCAGCATAATCCCAATCAAAATTCCAACAGTTTACTTTAAAGAAATGGAAAAGTCAATCATCAAATTTATTTGGAAGGGTAAGGGGCCCAAATAGCCAAAAACATTTTGAAAAAGAACAAAGTTGGAGGACTTATACTTCCTGACTTTAAAGCATATCACAAAGCTGCAGTAGTCGAAATAGCATGGTAGTGGCATAAGGATAGACATATTATCAATGAAACCAAACTGAAAGTTCAGAAATAGACCCTCACATTTATGGTTATTTGATTTTTGACAAGGCTGCTAAGTCTACTCAACTAGGACAGAACAATCTCTTCAACAGCGGTTGCTGGAAGAACTAGGTATCCATATCCAAAAGAATTAAGAAGGTCCACTATTTCACACCTTAAACCAAAAATAAGCTCAAAATGGATTGAAGACCTAAATATAAAAAAGGGACCATAAAACTACTAGAAGAAAATGTAGGGAAGCATCTTTAAGGTCTTGTGGTAGGTGAAAGTTTCTTACACTTGACATACAAAGCATACACAACGAAAGAAAAAAAATAGATAAATGAGGCCTCCTCAAAAATGAATACTTTAGTGCATCAAAGGACTATATGAAAAAGGTGAAAAGGCAGCCTACTCAATGGGAGAATATATTTGCAAAGTACATATCTATTAAGGGTTAAATATCCAGAATATATAAAGAAAGTCTGACAACAACCCAGTTTAAAAATGGGCAAAAGACTTGAATAGACATTTTTCCAAAGAGGAAATACAAATGGCTAAGAAGCAATGAAAGGATCACTAGCTATCAAAGGGATGCAAATCAAACCATAAGGAGATATCAATTCACACCTACTAGAATGCCCACAATTAAACAAACAAACAAGGAAACTACAAGTGTTGGAAAGTATATGGAGAAGTAGGCACGCTCATTCACTACTAGTGGGAATGTAAAATGGTGCAACTACTGTTGAAGACCATTTGGTAGTTCCTCAGGAAGCTAAGTAAAGAACTGCCATATGACCTGGCAATCCTGCTACTACGTATAAACTCAGAAGAACTGAAAGCAGGGACAAGAACAGACATTTGCACAACAATGTTCATAGCAACATTATTCACAATTGCCAAAAGATGGAAACAATCCAACCCAAGAACGCATGAAGCGATGATTGGATAAACAAAATGTGATATAAACATATAATGGAATATTATTTAGCATTAAGAAGGAATGACATCCTGAAGCATGTGACAACATAGATGAACTTTAAAGAGATTATGTTGCGTGAAATAAATCAGACACAAAAGGATAAATATTGTATGATCTCACTAATATGTAATAAGTAAACACATAGACTTAAAATGTAGAATATAGGTTACCAGGAGATAGAATGAGAGTAGAGAATGAGGAGCAGATGCTTAATGTGTACAGAATTTTTAACTAGATTGAATTTAAATATTTGGAAATGGATAGAGGTGATGGTAGCACATTATGGTGAGTGTAATTAACAGCCTGAATTATGTGTGTGTTGAAAGGGGAAGTTTAGTCATGTATGTCATGAAAAGGAAAGCTAGGGGATAAAACATGGGATTGTATACACAATGAACCCTGTGGGGGACAATGACTATGATTAATAATACATATATAAAAGTGTTTTTTTCATGAACTACAACAAATGTACATCACCATTATTTTATAAGGAGTTAATAATTCATTGCATATGGGAAAAATGCACCTAATATAAGCTATGGATTATAGTTAAAATAATATTTTAATATTCTTTCATCAACAGTAACAAAAATACCACACCATTGTTAAGGGTTGATAATAGGGGGGTGGTGTATAAAAGGTATGGGATTTTATTTTTTTAAGTGATGAAAATGTCCCAAAATTGATTGGGGTGATGAATGCACAACTTTGTGATGATACTATGAATTACTGATTGCATACTTTAGATAGATTGTATGGTATGCTAATATATCTCAGTAAAGCTGCCTGAAAAAAAAGTGAGGCTATGGGATCAGATAGACCTGGGTTAAAATCATTTTCTGTCTCTCTGCAGCTTTAGTATGACAGTGGGCAAGTTACTGAACTCTCTGCCTCAATGTTTTACCTGAAAAATGTGAAATTTTCTACTCTCAGAAATTTTCTACTCTCAGAAATTACTACTCTGAATAGGTGGTTGTGATTGTGTAGGACTAAATAAGATAATGTGCATGAAGCACGTAGCACTGTTCCTAGCACCTGGCAAGTATCCATGAAAGGGAGGCTGTTATTGTTACATTAAGGAAATCCATAGATATTAAAATGCCTTTCTAAGACAGATAATTTTGAACAGTTATAACATTAGCATTTATATTGATTTCTCTTATCACATAGTTACTCTTTTCTCAGAGGCAGTCTATAGGGAAGCCTGCCTGTTAGTTGTCTAGGAGTCAGGTGGCTTCTGAGCGGTACATTTTACACTGATAAGCATAGACTTAATATGAGCTATACCATAAGATAGAAAATCAGAAGAAAAGAAAAAAGACCAACGGAATAACTATAATTCTTTCCTGTATAGGGACCTCAGAATATTGACCACTGTGACCATACCTACCATGTTACCATCTGAAAGGGTCTTAATAGAAATTAAAGCCACTACTTCATTTCAGAAGTGGTGAACTGAAGCCCTCATAGAATCAGCAGCACAACCAAGACTATACTCAGATATTTTTTCACTATATATTTTATAAATTTATGAAAATATTCAAAAATCACAGAAGTAGGAAGAATAGAATCATCACCTGGCTTCAATAATTATCAACCTTTTGCTTCTCTTGGAAAACCAGTCTTGAATCTGAGTCTGGTGTCATATATATGCCTTCACAGGGATGTTCAGCCAATATCCTACAAAGCATATCCCAGGCAAAGAAATGTAGGAATAAGAAGAGAAGGACATAGTATGCAAAACAAAGGCAGGCTGTTAATACTAAAATGAAGGGCATTCACTCAAGTTGTGTTTGCAACAATCTAGAAAACACAGACTTGATGCTAAAGGACACTGTTTCTTTAAATTACTTACTGATCCCACCCAGATCTCGCGCCCTGGCCAAATGCCTGACCACTCTTGCTTTAACTTAGTCTAAAAAACATGAATAAAAACAAAAGATCCAAAAGCAAAGACAATTTTTATTTCCAACAGAAAAATATGAGATAGCCTACTCTATCCCCAACAATGGTCCTGTTGGCATTTGCTTAACCAGCCCTATTTGACAGACTTTGTAAGGTAAGATATAACTGCTTTGTTTTCATAACTTGAAATCAGATAGGACCATCTAGGAATTGTAAAAGACTAAATGGCCTTTATATACTAATTACATAAAGAAAGTTTGTGAAAATTTTTTATCCTCTGTATTACTTTAAATAAATTATTAGAAAATATTAACTTTTAAAGTGTAGGAATTTAAAATTTATTTTAATGTCATTTTTAGATTGTTTTTCAATCTACAGTCTGTTAGATAGCATTACAATAATGGTAATATCTTTGGGGATAGCCTTTACTTAACTTGGAATAGGTTTTTATAATTCAAGATTAATTGCAGAATACTTTATAATTTGACTTCTTTGGGGAAAAAAGAATAAAGTCTTCTTTTATCTTATCATTTTAGCTTTAGAAACAAACATTGTGAATAAAATTGGTAAATTCTACTGATAATTATATTTTGAGAAAATCATACAATAGAAAGTCTTTTGTATTTATTGATTCTTTTATTTACCCAAAATAAATTTTAAGCAAAAAAAGTAATAATATTGCATTTGGTTAAAGATAATTATTGTTTCTGAATTTATAAAATGTAATCCTTAGTAAGCGTAGAGGTTTTGTATTTCTTTCATTTAACTAATGGCATTTTGTTCTGAAATCTTTTTGCTTCTATATAACATCTGAAAGAGAGAAAGATAAGACTTAATAAAAAAACAAAGCAAAATAAAATATAGCAAACATGATTAGAATGTAGGTAATCTTATGGGATGCCAAACCAATGAAGAAAAACTTCAGGAAGACAGGAGATCTAAAAAACTCTGGAACGAAAAGTAGAAAGGTATAAAGGTATACTTTGGTTAATATAAGGAAACAAAGATACAGCGCGACTTTGGTTTGGGAGAGCTAGATAAAAAAGCTCAGGACAAATATTAATCAATTTTGATATATGTGATGATTGCTAATGTATAAAGTATATTTGTGAATACTGTATATACAGAATGACATATACATAAATTCATGATTGTTTACCAAGAAAACTATATGTACTTAGTTTCAAGGAAAGCTAAGCTTTGACTTAAAACCAGCATTTTCAAAGCTCAAAATGAGGCCTGGAAATGAGAAGAAAGTAATTTTTTTCCCTCAGGATCCTGCATGGGACCCTCTTCAGGTGTTTGAAGCATTCCCTTGATCACATAGCTTATAAAATCTCCCTTGTTCTCAATGAAATTCAATTCTCTGTCTCTTGCTTTCAGAAATTCTGAGAAATTCCTTATGGTATGGGCTCAGCCAAGGAGAGAAATCATATGTAATGCCAGGGACAAGGTGTTATTTTTATCTATGAAAATGCAATAGAAACTATTTTTCTGTGTCTTCAGATTAAACTTCTATATCCTTTTCTATTCTTCTCCCTGGTTAGCAAGGTGATTACTTGAGGAGCCATGTTCATCGTGTGTTCTATTTCCTTAGCATATTCTGTTTTTTAATACCCAGCTATCTTCACATTTTAGCATACCTAATCTGAAGAGAAGTTGGCATTTGGTCAGTTGCTCTTGCATTTGCCAGCAGAGATGCTTGGCCTTATTGATCCAAAGTTGCTTAATAAACTTGCTGCTAAACAATTCTATTTGAGGATCAGACTACTGCATGGAGTTCTCCATTAGTCCATCCCCAACCCAACAGCTTTGCTTCACTTTGGGATTTATCCATCTGGCATTTATTGAAGTAGTGAGTTTCCCATCTCACTCTTCACTGCTTTTGTATATATTTTTGCCCCCTGTTCAAACTCTGGAAAAATCATGATTTCCCAGTTCCCATTCCCTGAAGGCATAGTGCCAAAGAAGGAAAATGTGGTTCCTTTTCCAGAACTCCTGAAATCAATGTAGTTTAGTGTCTTGAATATTATTTCAAAATAAACACTTTTGTGTCCAATTCTCTTGGGCTCACTGAACTAACAATACAGGTCTTCTCTTGCCATAGGAGCCTGTGAGTTTAAAATTGTATAATTGGGCATATTGTGTGGCAAAGCTGACTGGAGATTTTTATATAAGAATTAGATTTTTTGTATTGTTAATCTACCCAGAAAAATAATTTCACAGAGCTGTTCAGAGAAGGTGTTTCTTGCCTTCAAGTCCTACTTTGAACCATTAGTTCTTCCAGCTATTCTGGAAGAACAGTGGTGTTTTAAGCAAATCTATCAGTTTTTGTTTTTTGTTTTTCTCTTTCACAGCTTTGATTGATGGGATATGCAGCCACGAGTGCAGCTTGGAATTCCCAAGTAGACAAAGTTTCCAAAGAAAGGGTAGAAAAGAGAAATGGGGGTTTTATGGAAACAGAAAGGAAATTTCATTTTTGACTTGGCCTTTGAACTCGCTGAATTTGTGTGTGTAATATTAAGAGTGAAATGATGGTGATTCTCTATAACCCTTTAAAAATAGTGGGTTTGTTAGGAATCCGTTATAAGGAAAACAGACCGATCATGTAGTAAACTGAATTCACCCTGAAGAAGCTGGAAATGTCAAAGCAGACCCTTGTAATTGAACCACAATTCCTTATATTGCATGCTGCATGCTTTTAAATAGTTCACCTTCCCCTTGACTCCACATCATATAGTGGTATATTAAGAATACTTGGATGTGGGCAGGCCACAGTGGCTCAGCAGGCAGTGTTCTCGCCTGCCATGCCCGAGACCCAGGCTCAATTCCCGGTGCCTGCCCATGCAAATAAAAAAAAAAGAATACTTGGATGTAATTCTTTGAATGAAGTATTTAAAAATATTCACTGATAAGTGTTTTTTGTACCATGATTTATTTGGATTAGAAACTTCTAAATTGTCAATGTGGTTATTCTAGAAATATGAATGAAAATCCCTTTCTCCCGTCACATGCCACTTTTCAAATCTGCTGCTTGAAATTCAAAAATAGCAAATAGTATTTTATTAAAGTACTTATAACTTATTTTTCTATTAAAGGTGCTACAAGACAGATGACTTTTCTTCATTTGCCATAATGTGGAACACATATTTTGTCTTCTGTCTCCTGCTTTTGACAGCTTTTATGAGTCAAATAGTATATGGACAAAGAAAAAGAGGACCAAAGTCAAATTCACCTGCAAGGAAAAGTGACCTCCAGGGTAAAAAAAAGTTTTGTTTTTAATTACTGGTGTTAGCTTGTTAAAACACTGCTACAAATTTTTCTAAATAGAATTAAAAATAAATAACAGGTCACATGTATTATATATAAGTGTATATATGGCATTCTACTTTGATAAAATTATATTATGAGGTTATTATATCTTATATGCAGCACATCAAAGTTTTCAGAGCACATATACATTTATTATCTCATTTAGCCTTGCAGTAACCTTATAAAATAGGCTGGACAGAAATTGCCACTCTCATATTATAAATTGAAGCCCCGAAAGGTTAAAGTGGCACACTCAAGGCCTTAGGAAAAGCGACTAATAAGATACAGAGCTAGGATTCAAACTGAACTTTTTCTGATTTCAAGTCAGGTTTCTTTCTATCTGATTGTTACTGTGATATAAAGTGACTAGTCCTTTTCCCCTTTGATCTCAAGAAAGTTAAAAAAAAAAAATGTGTTGACTCACCAATATAACACAACCTGAGAATTAGAGAGCGTTTTATTTACTTCTAGACTACTTTGCCCAATGCTTGTTGAATTTTTAAAATATGGTGTACCCTTCTTCCCTCCCACTTTAAGTTGGCTTTACACTGGGAAGTGCTCAGAATATATGGAATTTTGTTTGTTTGCTTTTGATTTGTATGATTTCACATGGGGAAACAGAATTTATGAACTTAGAGAGAGATTGAATTCTTTACAATTTAAGCCCTATCTCCAACCTGTTTTGCCTAGTCATTTCCAGCTCCCCTCAAAAACAAAACAAAAAGCAACACCTCAGGGCTTTCCTTGTGTAAAGTTGTTTCATGAGTAGAGAGAAATATTATGCCTAACCTGTTTGTTCTATTTCAGACTCCGTTTGCTTCATAGATGTCATCTTCATTGTGGACAGTTCTGAAAGTGCTAAAATCGATCTCTTTGATAAACAGAAAGATTTTGTATATAATTTGAGTGATAAAATTTTCCAATTGACTCCAACCTTCTTGAAATATGACATCAGACTGGCAGCCCTTCAGTTTAGTAGCTCTGTCCAAATTGATCAACCTTTTTCTTCTTGGAAGGATCTGCAGACTTTTAAGCAGCAGGTCAAGTTGATGAAACTCATTGGACAAGGAACTTTCTCTTATTATGCCATCTCTAATGCCACTAAGCAATTTAAGATAGAAGGGCGTGATGGTGTGAAAGTGGCTTTGCTGATGACTGATGGCATTGACCATCCAAAGAATCCAGATGTTCAAATTATTTCTGAACGAGCCAAAGCTTCAGGAATATCATTTATCCCCATTGGACTTTCCACTGTGGTCAATGAATCCAAACTCCGTTTGATATCTGGGGATTCATCCGGAGCACCCATTCTACTGTTGAGTGACTTAAACCTTGAAGATAAAATTCGAGATCGCCTGGTAGGTACAGAATGCATTGATTATGTATATTTTTTCTTATTAAAATACTGATATTTGGGTTATAAATTCTGTACAGATGGATACTAGATAAATAAAATAAATAGAACTATCCTTGAAAATGGAAAGAAGAGCCTTACTGAAATCATTTTCCACTTCTTTGTGGTTACACCAGATAAGTAGGAGAGTACCAGACTCTATGTATGAGAGACTTTGCTTACTGCTTTGGAAAATACAAAGCAAAGCAATTGAAATAAAATCCTCTTTACAACATTTCTCAAGGAGAAAATTCCTGGACATAAATTGATTGATTTGTTTAATGTTAAAAATTGTTTTTCTTTAAAATCCTGAATTTCTCTTATTTCATAAGAAGAGGGCAAACAAAACATGACCTTAAGGTACTGAGCATCCATTGCAGAAAATGACTTTATTTCAGAGATTGGTTTCCCCCTTTTGTTCCTTTCCCCAATCCCTTTTCTCAACATTTGCTTTTATCTTTTTACTCTCAGTTGTTTTTAGCATGAGAAGGTGAGTTTTTTTCTTATCTAAATAATAGGTATTTAGAGTATTGAATGCTCTCTATGTATTAGGCATTGCTTGAAGCACTTTACATATTTTATTTCATTCAATGTTTATAACAATTTTACCATGAAGGTACTAGTATTTATCCCCATTTGGTAGTTGAAAATTTAAGGCCAGGCAAAGACTCCAGAATCAGCATGCTTAACCCTGTAGAGTCATAATGAGAGAGGAAATAGGGATGATTTTTTAAGGGTTTCTCAATCATAATTGCCCTAGAACAGTTAAAAGATATCTTCTTTGAAGATTGGAGGTAGATAGGAAGAGTGGTGCTTGGGAGTAAATGCTCATTCTGAGTTCCTGTTTTTCATGAATGGGAAACTTTCAAGGGTGTTTGGTTAATTGCCTAGAACAGCCTGTGCCATGATTGAAGGGATCCTCACCACCACACTTAAAACAGAAGGTTCCAGTTTATGCAGGAGAGAACCAAGAGGATGTTATAATGAGTTACCTGTTGCTACATCCCCATCTTCACCTTGAGTGTGAGAGGAGCTGACTATAGAAGATACAGGGCAGGCAGTTCTTTGTCTGGTCAGATGCATAGACTCAGGATGTTCATAATATTTCCAGATGCACCCTCTTTGAGAGCTCCTGCCCAATTGAGAACAGAGGCTCTTAGCAGTAGACTTGAAACAGGATTGTCTGTTTCTAGGGAAACCAGAAAATGTCCCACTTCCAATGACCCTATTCTTTCCTAGCATCCTGATTTTGGCTTGCTTGTTCACATGGAAGCTTTCTGAAAAAACGACTTCTTAGAAGGAGGTACTGCTTTCCAACCACTCCCAGAATTGAAAGAGCTCCTTAGGCTCTTCAAAAAAAAGTATACCAAGGTTGAATGTTTCAAATTTCCACCACCTAGGAGGCCAAACTTGACACTTAAGCAGACCATTGAAAAATTCTTCATCTAATTTGAATTTAAATTTTTTTATATTGAAATAATTATGTAGTTGACTTTTTAAATAAGTAAAGTAGCCATAATTTACGTTCAAAACCTGAATATAATAAAGTGCACAATTCCATGAGTTTTGACAGATGTATACACCCATGAAACTACCAACACAATCAGAACATTTACATCACCTCCAAAGATTTCCTCACACCTCTTTGTAATATATCCCTCCCTTGCTCCTGAGCCACTGATGTGTTTTTTCACTCTAGATTAGTGTACATTTTCTAGAATTTTATATAACTAAACTCATACAGTGTATTTTCTTTTTGCATTAAGCTTCTTTTACCCAGCGTAATGATTTTGAAATTCATGTGGGTTGTTTATGTATCAGCAGTTTATTCTTTTTTTCAGAATGGACTTTAGTTGGATTTAATGAACATGACTATCCAGAATGAATAGATTTTTCAGGATCAAGACATATCAAGGAAATCCTGTATATTTCTCAACACTTCTAGTAGGAAGTATCATGTAAGAAACCAATGAAGGGTGGGCCACGGTGGCTCAGCAGGCAAGAATGCTTGCCTGCCATGCCGGAGGACCCGGGTTCGATTCCTGGTGCCTGCCCGTGTAAAAAAAAAGAGAAACCAATGAAAGCATTTCACTTCTAAATATCCAAGAAAGGACCAATAATGCCAAATTGCAGAGGATATGTAAAAAATTTTATTGCCATTTTATTATGATTTACATAACAGATTAGAACCAAATTCAACACAATAAGAAAGTGTATGGAGACTTAAAAATTTCTTTCCTCTATCACCTTTGATGTTAAGTATTAACAAATCCTTTATGGTAATAAGGATTGTGACAAATTGGTCTCTTTCTCTGATGATTTTTAAGAAATACGTAAGTTTAGTGTATCCACTCCCGTGCACATCAAAAAGAGAATAACTTTTTCATGTCTGTATTGTCGTTAGAAATGTATGCTTCATTAATGAACTATTTTTATGGTACAATTTCTGTTTTTCAAGGTTTCCCTCTGTTTAGAGCCTCATTTCTGCTCTCTTTTTGAGATTTTATAGCTACTATTTTGCTACTATATTAAACTGCAAAATATTTGAAATAGAGTTTGTTATCCTTGCCTACCAAGTTCATTGCTCTCATCATATCGTCTGTCCCCTTTTCATGGCATTGGACTTAAACTCATTTCCGAGTCAAATCCATTCTAGCCTTTTCCTTTCACCTATATGCCATCATAAAAATCAGAATCCATTAACAAAATACACCTTCTTTTGCTTTAGTGAAGGTCTTTCTGTTTTTATCCTTTTTATTTAAACTACATTATCCACATAGAACCTAATTGAACATGCTCTTCCCTCTGGCTTTGGCCATGTTCTCCCAGCTCTCAGTTTTCCACATAGCTTGCCATACTTGAAAGTCATCTCTGCTTCCCAAGGCTTCCAGCTCTGTCCATGTGGGTCCTTCTGTCCACTGTTTTCAAATGTCCCTTCTCACTGCCTCCTTTGTCTTACTGCCCACACTGGTCTTTATGACTTTGTTTTCCTCATAAACTTTGACATATAGAGTAGCATACCATCAATAAGTTGGTTTTTTGCATTCCTCTCTACAAAATTACCCAGAAAGCCCACCTATTCCAAGAAGCCATCTTGTTACCCCAGTCCAGGATCTCCTTCCCACATTGCTTGTTGTGTGCTATCTTTTCTCTGTCACAGGGGCTTATACACCATAAGTGCCCTTAGGGCTGGCCCTTTGTTCTTTGTTTGAAACAATCTTATCTATTGTGTAGTTTTGGGTCCATTTTTGTTTCCATAGAAATATAAAAATTCCAACAAACACAAAATCAAATGAGTTCCAAAAATAGCTATTTGTGTTGCTATGGTTTGAAACCTTATGGCACATGTTTTTAAAGAGTAAAACGGCAAAATAGAAACTGAGTTCTAAAAGGAAGAGCTGAAAAAAGTGCAAAATTACACATTAGAACAGTAATTACTAAAATAATGAGTTTTAAAACTAATGAGGGTATTGATTATTATATGATAAAGTGCCAAAACTTTGAATTTTTCTTGATATTCAACAGTTATTTTCAAATATTGCAGTTTGACTTAAAGTGTTCATTTTTTTTTTTACTGTCTTCCTTGAACCCCTTTCAAATCTTTTTCCTTTTCTTCCTCCCAGAGGAAGCCAAAATTCTGAAGAGTGTTTTAAATATTTTCAGATCATATTTGTATCTGTCTGCAACTTGCTTTTTCACTGAACATATTTTGGAAATTTATGCATGTTGAAACATGTAGATCCAATGCATTCACTTTAATTACTGGATAATATTTCATTTATTAATTTCATTCCAATTGATGAATATTTTAATTTTTTCCAGTGTTTCACTATTTAAAACAATGAATGCAGAAATGGACAAGTACAAGAATTTTTCTAGAATATGATTGGAATTTATGTCTGCATCACAGATGGAAATCAGGACTTCCCTGGGTATCCTAGAGATAGTGCATGCACATCTTCTGCTTTCCAGATACAGCTAAATGTTCTACAGAGGGACCATGTCATTCTATATCGCAACTGGCAGTGTATCTGAGTTCCCATTTCTCCACATCAGCTAATCGTTCTTAAAGCTACAAATATCTAATCTGTTTTCAACCTAAATTTACACTGGTTAGTAATTGAAAATCATTTGGTGGGGGTGGGATGGCAGGGACTAGGAAAGAATCTGAATTTTTTAGTTGGGGTCAGTGGCCAGTATTTTATAGCTCTGGAGGCCAGATCATCAAACTTTCTCATTTTATGTATGAAAAAATGACCTAGGATTACATGACTTGTCCAATGCCACACATCTAATTAATGGTAGAAACTCAGGATACGTAATTCCCAGCCTAATTTTCCCCCCATTAAATCATTGGAGCCGATTATAGCATTTTGTTATTTCTTCACTCCAAATTATTAGCTTGTATGGGAAATAAAAAAGTGAAAGAAAAGCTAATAGGGTGCAGAGTCCTCCCTAAAGTTTCATGCCTTGACTGATTTTTAACTTCCTCATTAAATCCTTCATTTTTAGCAGCTTGCAATATATATATTCCTTCAATTTTCTATTTTATCATATTAGATTACCCCTTAAGATTCAATCATAGGCACAAGTTTGACAGAATAATTCCTACCTTAAGAAAATAATAATTCCATCTGTAAATATAGGTCAGTTTTTTTCTAGTGTTTGACTCCAGACATGACCTTTACAGAACTTAGTAGATAATACTCCTGCATTGAAATATAGTAGTGAGGCCTAGGTGTTGGATAATAACTATATCATGACATTTCTCTAAAATTATTAGGTTTGAAAAACATGCTGGCTAATTCATCCTTTGCCATTGTGAGTAAGTATGGAGTATAACTGAATAGTTAGGAGGCTTGGCCCTAGCCCTGGCTCTCCCAAATGTGTGATCTTGTATAAGTCATCACTGTGGACTCAGGTTTTCTTACTGCAAAATGAAAATTGGATCTGCTTGATTTCTAAGGCCCATTAATGTTTCCTGGAGTTACAGCTCTAAGATTAATGTCTTAATGCTGAAAAATAAATGCATATATGTATAGGGCTGGAAAAATAGAAGAAGGGGAAGTACACAATTATGATTTCTGCCTAAATCTTTCTAAGTAAAGGTGAGAAATGTGTCATTATGACAGACTAAGCTGGCAGCCAAATTATGGAGATTATGGAGTTGATAAAGGAAACAAACGATAAAATGAGTGATTTATGTATTAGGATAAAGTTCTGAGGAAGCATAGCATAATTTTTAATTTTACTTCCTCCTTTATGTCTCCTATTATTACGTGCCTTAGAGTGCTCCTGGGGGGTGTTGGCTGGTAGGTTTCATTGCTTTCATAAGGTTAAAAAGGCTGAATTGCTCTTCTTCTTGGGAAGTGCATATCCCATAGGGAGAAATTAAGACTAATAAAATGCGGGAAGTAGGACCACGAATCAAGTTAATGTTTCATTCTTTTTTCCCTCCTAGGATACCTTATTTAAAGAGAAGGTAAGTACCATACTTTGATTCCTATAAATTTATTCTAAAAGCTTGCATTACCAAATCAGCATTATAATTCACATTAGAAGATAAGATGTGATTAAATGAAAATGCTTGCTTATTTTTAAACTGAGCCAATCTCTTTTGAGGCAGTCATCTGATTTCTTTTATGCCACTATATTCACTGCAGTTTAGAACTTTAGAAAAAATAGGAAGTAGTTAATATGATGCTGGAGAGTCAGAAATCAATGATAACCCAATGGCACAGTTGCTGCTTATTTAGATATGGCTTCCTTTATTTTAAGCATGTCTCTCACACCTGCTACTATAGGGATCCTCCACTTTGGTGACATGCTTGGTGCTGCCCAGGGTTAGGTGGAGTGTTCCTCCCTAAAAGACAGAGTTCACAGTGGCCCCCTGCAGCCTGCTGATTGACTTTGTGTGCATTTTCCTTCCTGTTGTGAAGGAAAAGGAGCTCTGTTGTGGAAACTAGCTCATGGGGCAAAGGAAGCTGGTCAATAACAGTTGGATAGGACTTGGGCAATAAATGACCATAAGCTTACTGAAGACTTCTACTGGTGCTTTTCTTGAAGCATTTCTCTTTAAAAACAGTGTGCAACATCTGAGCTTTGTGAGATAAGATGCTTATTTCATATCAGAAAGTTTACAAGTATTATTGTATAAATAGTATAAGCCAACTAAACTATGTGTAATACCTCTTTTCATAAATTATATATGGTCAGATGCACCATTATTTGTACGTAACATTAAGAAAGGAAAACACCCCTCTAGTTAAACTAATTATGCAGTGCTTTCTTATCATTTAGAATTTTAAATTTCTATGTTTTGAAAGAGCCCCTTTAGATTTACTTAGACATAGATTTAAAAAATCCTGTATCAGTTTTGTACATACATATAAGGAAAAATATAAACAAAGTAAATTCGTTGTTTCTAAAACTTCTTTACATTCAGAGTTTAACTCCTTTGAACCACTTTTTTTGACTCAGAGTGTTTAATGGCCTTACTTTTTTACACAGTTCCATCAAAAGCTTTAATGAGGCAGTATTTCTTAAAAGAATGCTCCAAAAGTGTCTCTGGAATTTTCTTCCAAGCCACTGATTCTCATCTGTAAGTTTTGAAGTTCATGCACAAAAAATAACAACTTCATCATGACTGGGTCTGGTCAACAAGCTATTATAAGACTCTTCCTGATTTCAGAGATGTTAAAATGAGAAAAAACATTGCATCTGAAAATTGATAAAATATGGTATTGGTCAAGTGTTTTCTTTGCTGAAAAAGGAGTATTTACTATTTGTTTATTACTGTACTTCGATATCTCATGTAGAAGAGAAGCAGCAGAAATTCCAAATGTTCACAGAAAATGTTTTCCCCTTTTAACTAGCAATTATATGTTATTATTTTTTTTTGGTAGAATGTCCATTTTATTTAACCATAGCTAAATTTAATTATATTTTATTTAGCTGGTTCTTACTAAGCCAGACTTTGCCTTAGAATAATGTAACAGGGAGAGAAAAATCTCCATAAATTGATCAAATTTCTTCAAAGGAATGTTCCATTTAGTTATATACTGAAAAAAATTCAAAATACTAAATTTTTGTGTTAAGTAATATTGTATTCCATTATTGATACAGTGTGGACACAAGATTTGTGAATGTCAGAAGGGGGACCCCGGTGATCCAGGAATTCCTGTGAGTATATTTCTACTTTGGACTAAAGGTCAAGTCAGGAAGTTCTAGTAATGATAGCTGTACTCATGCTTGAGAATCACTGGGGCTATTTTGTGCTGTAAAAAAGCAGTTGTACACAAATAGCAGCAAAAGTGGAAATACTGTTTCTTTCATTTATTCCTAAAGGGACATACCTGTCCTCAGAGATAAACCTGAAATTTAGCTACCTGAACTGAGAGCAGATTTGGTTTAATATGATGAAATTCTTCCCACAAGGGACATTTCAGCATCACTTTTGATATGGTAATTGGGGCTGAAATTTCCCAATACTGAAGCAAAACTGTAGAAAAAGAAATGACACAAATCATAAGTGCTTTAGGCAAAAGTTTATTGCACTCCACTTAGAAGCAAGTGATACTGACCTCTCTGGTAGATAACTGTTGTCATCATATGTATCAAACAGCAGAGCAGCAAAACCATGTTGCTTCATGGGGAAGACGCTTTGGGGGATTAGAGGAAATTCTGTGAAATGGAAGTAACCATTTGGCAACCAAAGGTAAAATCAAAGGTTTACTATAAAGAAGCAATATTTGATAAAATAATCCAAATATTATTCCTTTCTGCAGGGGCCTTCATATTGTGGCCTGATGTCCAGTAGATACTTTGTCTATATTGGAAAAGCATTTGAAATGGCATTACAATGACTGGAAATACTGAGCATTTCTCTAACACATGTCATCTGAAAGCATCATTTTGCTCATTCATTATTCCATTTATTTATGTGATTCTAAACATTTTAGAATTCAGAGGCCCAGTGGAGATGAACAGATCTTTCTATTTCTTGGGATTGTTTCACCAAATGCATGGATGAAGTTCCTGAACTAATACTTGTATTTGGAGGAGGAGGATTACAGAGAAACATGCACTATGACTGTAATAGAAAATGACCATTTCATCCTGAGATTTGGGTCCAAAGCCTATAGTTTTTCAAACTATTCTACCAATCAAGCCATTAGAAAGTGGGGGTGTTTGTTTGATTATTTATTTTGGTTTTACAAAATGCAAAGTTAGATCCATTACATGATAACATGGCAGCCAGTAGGAACTGTCTTTGGCTAAAGCGAAGGTTAATTCCGTTCCCCTAAAGTCTTAGTTGGAGTAACTGTATCCAGAGATTGGCAGGGGAAGGTTTATTTGAGGACTCAATTATAATTTAGAATGAACAATGAGAAAACTTACACTTGCTGAGTTAATCTGACAATGTTAGTCACTCATTATTATCAGAGGAAATTGCCATACATGTTTTAATAGGGTTAAACAATTAAACTATGTTTTCTAATATTTATTGAGTGCTCCCAAAACCAGTGCTCAGAAAAGCAAGTTCTTTAGTGGCTTGAGCATAGGAAAACAAAGTGCTAGAAAATATTAGAAAACTCCCTTCTCACATTCTCTGTGAGAATGTCTCCTGGATATCAGAGCCTCTTTCACCGTAGGCAACTAGGCCAGCTGGGTTAATTTTAAAAGTCATTGAGGGGTGGGATGTAGCAGTGCTCTGGGATAAAGAGAGGACGTGTACAACTGCATCCTCCTGCCTGTCACAGACATGCTCTTCTTTTAAAAGCAATTTTATTGATATGTTATATAATCACATACCATATAATCATCCAAAGTGTACAATTAGTGGTTCAGTTTTATCATACAGCTCTGCATTTGTCATCACAATCTATTTTTGTACATTTTCATTACTCCAAAAAAATTAAAATAATAAAAATAAAAGTAAAAAAGAGCACCTAAATCACTCCTATTTTTCGTCTATTTTTGTCTTTATTTTCTTACTTATCTTTCCATATCCTGGATAAAGGGAGTGGCAGTCACAAGGTTTTCACAATCACACAGTCACACCTTAAAAGCTATATAGTTATACAGTTATCTTCAAGAATCAAGGTTATTGCATTATAATTCAACAGTTTCCCTTCTAGCTACCCCAATATACCAAAACTTTGAAAAGGAATATCTGTATACTGCATAAGAATAACCTCGAGAATGATCTCTTGACTCCATTTAAGTTTCTCAGCCACTGAAACTTTATTTTGTCTCATTTCTCTTCTTCCTTTTGATCAAGAAGGCATTCTCAATCTCATGATGCCAGGGCCAGGCTCATCCTCATGTGTCATGTCCCATGTTGCCAGGGAGATTTACACCCCAGGGAGTCATGTCCCACATAGGGGGGAGGACAGTGAGTTTACCTGCAGAGTTGGTTTAGAAAGAAAGGCCAAATCTGAGCAACAAAAGAGGTTCTCTGGGGGGTGACTCTTAGGCATAATCATATGTAGGCTTAGCTTCTCCTTTGCAGGAATAAGTTTCATACGGGCAAGCCCCAAGATTGAGGGCCTGATCTATCAACTTGTCAGTCCCCAATGCTTACAAGAATATTAGGTCTTCCCCAGGTGGGGAAGCTTAATATTTCTACCTTTTTACTCTGGCCCCTTAAAGAAATTCTGCAAATGCTTTTTTAACTTCTGCCCAGATTACTCTGGGATGTGTTGGGGCATCACACTAACCTGTACAAACAAAAAAATCTCACTCTCTAATCATGGTTCCATGTAATTATTGTTTGAATAAGCTGATCATACAAGTTAAAGTAGATATTGTGTCACCTAAAATATGAATTTTGCTCCAAATAAATATCTCTCCCTTTGGTCTTACACAGGCATTGACGTTTTAACATACAGTCAATATCATCCTTTACCCTTTAGTCTGATATATCTTAGTCTTAACAAGATCACCTTCATTCATATCTCTAATTGAAGTCTGGTCACTTTTTCAGTGTTTTTAATAGTTGCTGTATGGGGTAATGCTGACTTTCGTAGCTGCAGAACTCTAGCTCTGAGTCTCAGGTGTCACACAGATACCCAACATTCCAGGGAATGATCAGGTTATACACAGAGAGCTCAGCATCTCAGGATTTAGAAATAACGGTTACCATTCTGGAATAGATGTGATTGCTGTAAGAGCTTACAATCTAGCA
The DNA here is from genome assembly GCA_004026745.1 of Myrmecophaga tridactyla. NCBI lineage: Eukaryota > Metazoa > Chordata > Mammalia > Pilosa > Myrmecophagidae > Myrmecophaga > Myrmecophaga tridactyla. The sequence continues at coordinate 32,470 of PVIY010010145.1, forward strand.
GCCTTTAAAATAGGCCCTAACCTGATAACCATGCTCTCAAATTCAATTCTCAGAGTTTGTACATTATAGTTAGTCTGTATTCGTGACACGTTGTAATATTTGACAGATATCCTTTTTTTAAAATTTTTTTAATTAATTTTTTTAAAAAAATTACAGGAAAGAAACACAAACATTCTTAATATGTGATCATTCCATTCTACATATATAATCAGTAATTCACAATATCATCACATAGTTGCATATTCATCATGATCATTTCTTAGAACATTTGCATTAATTCAGAAAAAGAAATAAAAAGACAACAGAAAAATAAAACGAAAACAGAAAAAAAAAAACATACACACCATACCCCTTACTCCTCCCTTTCATTAATCACTAGCATTTCAAACTAAATTTATTTTAACATTTGTTCCCCCATTATTTATTTTTATTTCATGTGTTCTACTCATCTGTTGACAAGGTAGATAAAAGGAGCATCAGACACAAGGTTTTCACAATCACACAGTCACACTGTGAAAGCTACACCATTATACAATCATCATCAAGAAACATGGCTACTGGAACACAGCTCTACATTTTCAGGCAGTTCCCTCCAGCCTCTCCATTTCCTCTTGGATAACAAGGTGATATCTACTTAATGCGTAAGAATAACCTCCAGGATAAGCTCTCAACTGTGTTTGGAATCTCTCAGCCATTGACACTTTGTCTCATCTCACTCTTCCCAGTTTCGGTGGAGAGGATTTTCTCAATCCCTTGATGCTGGGTCTTAGCTCATTCTAGGGTTTTTCTCAATCGCTTAATGCTGAGTCCCAGCTCATTCTCGGATTTCTGTCCCACATTGCCAGGAAGGTCCACACCCCTGAGAGTCATTTCCCACGTAGACCAGATATCCTTTTAAATCTTCTTTGTTTGAGAGTGATTTGGTTTGCAAAGCTGGTGAGAATTAATTTCTTTGGGGAAGAAATAATTGATGAGAAGAGAGAGGGAGAGAGCCCTTACCTCTTTTGAGCAAATCTAGAGATCTGCCTATTCAAGACAATGCAGTTTTCCTGGTATAATAATGAGGAAAATACAGTTGAATCTCTGCCGGGTAGGTAAATTTTTAAAAGAATCCTCCCTCATTTTAAGTGAAAAAGCTCATCAAAATATATTATAAGGTATAGGAAATTAACAGAATGTCTGCTCAAAATAATCTTTTTTCCCTTTGCCTTTAGGGTACACATGGAAACCCAGGTATCAAGGGTGAGCGAGGACCAAAAGGAAACCCGGTTAGTGAATATACAGATTTATTTTAAGCCAATATATTTCCTGTAGATTTATTTAAAGAGCAAAAATTAAGAAAGCAAAGAGCATTGTAATATATGTTGGTGGCAAAAATCTGGTGATTTTTGTGAAGAATATGGGATGATCACTTCTTATGTTAATGAGTCTGTGCTCGCTTGCAATTTACACATCTAAATATCATGAACATTTTAGAGAGGAAATTTATGAAACCTATGGCATTGAGGTAATAGAAATTTGTACTTAAATAGTGGTGGCTCAAATTAATTAGTATAATGTCTCATGAACTTGTAATATATGTTCCACATCAGGCTGATATCATTACTTTCATTTTTTATGATTCATTTTATGAATAACTGCCCTATAATAAAAATAGAAAGAACACCAAATGGTCTCATACTCCCCAGCTATCTTCAGGCATTTTCCCAATTCTTTTCTTTGTGTATACCCATCAGTAAAATATCCTAGATTGACTTTTTAAAAAAATTGCCTGTCCGGATCTTTGTTGGGATGGTGGTGTTCCAAGTTCAAGAACAACCAAGAGAATCACAGGGAGAGAGACTAGCAGATACAACTATGTGAATCGTGTCGGCAAAAACTATATATAACGGGATATAATCAAAAGAGAGAAAAACTCATAGGGAAATATTTGCAGCTAATAAAGTTGACATTGGGTTAATTTCTCTACTACATAAAGATCTTATAAAACTAATGAGAAAACTTTCAAGGCTCTAATAATTAAATGGGCAAAGGACACAAACATTTAATTTCCAAAAGAGGAAATAGAACAGTAAATAAAGAAATAGAAAATGTTTAATTTCACAGGTAATGGAAGAAACTTAAATAGAGACAATGGGGTACCATTTAACAGTAATTATTGACATTTTAGGAACTTTGGAGTCCTGAGGTTTTTGCTTTTGTTTTTGTTTTTATGGAAGCAATTATCTAGTTCACATAGCTTGTTTTTTGTGTGTTTCAAACTTTTAAAAGAATTGTTTTTCTTATAGTAGTTAATACAGCAATATTAAAATAATGATAAGTGATTGCCACATAGTGATGAAACTGGTTTCTTCATTGCCTGAAAGTTTGGACAGGACATACTAGGCACAAACATTTTGGAAAGCAATTAGGGAATACATGAGACCTTCAAATATTCAAAATTTTAGCACAATAACCTCATTTCAGAGAACATTTTTAGGGATGTAATAAAAATATAATGTTATACATATCAAAGTATTCTTGGCAATAGTATGCTTGTCAAGGAAAGGGCATTTAAAGGATCCTTGGATCACCTTTCAATAAATACACACATGTGTGTGCACACACATGCACACCCCTGCATTCACTCATCTTATATGGGTCTGAATTGATGCCATCATGCCTTCCTTTTGTTTTGTTAAATACCTGTGTAACTCTCTGTTCACATTTCATTTATTTGGCTTGTAATTTTGAACCACATAATATATTTTCCTAAGTCTGGCTAAAATCAAGTAATCACTCTTGAGGACATTTTGGAAAACATTCCAAAGCCCCTTAGAGAAAAGCTGGAGTGTCAGCTCCAAGTGGGTACAATGCTGTATTTGAGAACAATGGTCCTGTTATTAAACTGGTGTGCAAAATTTGGCCTAAGCTGTGGTAATATACCTAGGGTCCACACACTTCACATCTGGCCTCACTCCAAAGGACAAAGGTTATCTCTGTTGCTATTTTCTTCCCTAGATTGCATAGTAGAAATGTAAACAGTAAAGGCTGAAATCCTGCCACCACCTACAGTTAGGTGGATAAACCTATTAATTTGGTAATTCTGAATAATGTATTTTATTGAATAGTCAGTCACTCCACAGGGCTGTGGAATTTTGACTTAGTTCTTTGTTTGTGACAGGGTAATGCTCAAAAAGGAGAACTTGGAGAAAGAGGCCCAATGGTATGTACACAACTGGAACGCCTTCGTAAGAAAATAATCCCAGGATGCTAAGATTCTGTAATTGATTGTTTGACCCTGCAGTGCAAGTGCAAAAATGATTCATATACACCTATACTCTTGATGGCTCAGACAGACAATCAGACAGATATGATCTTAGAAGTGGAAATATGAGGAGAAAATACTCTGCTACAGAGGCGTGATAATGCAACCAGGGGTGGTCAACCACACGACATTCCCTGAAGCTTGATTTGAGATTTGTAAATTGCACAAATGAGGAAAATATTTTGCTTTACATCTTACTTTTTCTTTTTCTATGATAAAAAATAAGTTAGAATTCCAGGAATGTGAGAATTACATAATCTAAACTACATTTTTATAAATCCAGTTCGACAAACAAAAGAAATTATCATTCTTTTTGAGTAATTCCCTTGAAATTAGAAGAGATCAGAGAGTACAGTGAATTTCTTCTTTTGTATTTTTCTAGGAATGGTGGTAAGCATAGCACATAGCAGGGAAGTGTAGTGTGAACAAAAAGGAAGCCATGTTACATGACTCCTCCTTGTTTGTACCCTTGGATGTAAGCCCAGGACTCATGAAAGCCTGTTCTCTTCATATTTTTAATGAACTTCATGAAAAACTCTGATAGAAAGTTTGATAATGTCAATGGAAATACTTTCAGGAATTTGTGTTATTCTTTCAGGAAACATTTCTTAGGTATCTTTTAAATATAAGGCATATTATGAAGTGCAAGTAAAAATAAGACAAAGCCCTTATATTAAAATCTTATTGCCTCATAGGACAGATAGGATATTCAAAATAGCTATAATATGAAGCAGAGTGCAAAAATATTGTAAGCATTGCATTAAAAAGTTGCTTGGCATGAGGCTTTAAAGGAGATTGGAGAGGTCAGAGCAGGGTTTATGGGATGAGCCTTTAAGAAGAGGTTTTGTAACAGGGAAGGAAGGATAGGGCAGGGAGGTGGAAGGGGACGGTAGGCAGCAGCTCAAGAGCAGGCAATGTGTTGGGGCATGGACTCACCAGGGGCCTAAAGAAGACTGTCAGACACAGTTTGAAGAGTTGCTTTGAATCAGAAGTGCGTGCTCAGTGTCAGCAGCAGAGTCAGGGTTTTACCATGTGACAGGTAGCACCCAAGAGTTTAAATTAGGTGTTTGACCTGGTCACAGCTCTGCTTAAGGAAGATTAATCTGGCAGAGCTCTATGAGAGGAGCTCAAGTAGGAACAGGCAGAAGAAAGGAGCACTTAGAAGAAAGTTTGTTGCTGTCACCTGTGTGAGAGGTAACAAGGGCATTGGCTACAGCAGTGCTGGCCATTGTGGAAGCCACTAGCTACATGTGGCTATTGTTACTTGAAACATGCTTAGTCCAAATTGATATGTGCTGTATGTAAAAAATATACACCAAATTTTGAAGACTTAGTACAGAAAAAGGATGTAAAATATATCATACTTTTTATTATTAGCTAATGTTGAAGTTAAATTATTTCTGATATATTGGCTTAAATAAAATATATTGTTAAAGATAATTTCACATATTTCTTCTTACTGCTTTTACTGTGGCTACTAGAGAATTTAAAATTACTTGCGTGGCTTGCATTTGTGGCTCACATTATATTTCTTTTGAACAGCAGTAGGTTAGAGTGATAACAAAATAGAAAGGAAGTAGGTTCTAGAATAGATTCCTCATTGTGAAAATGTATGAAGGAGTAGAAATGATAGGATGTGGTGACTAATTCCTATTTCAACAGATATTTATTGAGTGCTTACTGTGTGCTGGGTACTGTTTTAAGTGCTGGGGATGCAAGAATGAGTGAGACAAAGTCCCCATCTTATAAAGTGGCAAACAAATAAGATAATGTCAGTCAGTGAGAAGAGCTATGGAAACACAAATCAAGGTAATGTGGGTTCTCTAGGCAGAGGACAGAGGCTCTGAGGTGGGAACAGGAGGGCAGTGGGAGACAGTTGGGGAATTTTGAACTGGTTGGATTAGAGTAATGTAAGGGTTAAGTAAAAGAGAGAGAAAACTAAGGTGATTCTAAAATTTTGAGCCTGTGTGACTTGAAATATGATGGACCATTCATAGATATCGGCAAGTCAGGAACAAACTTAGCAGAGGTTGATGAGTACAGTTTTGGACATTTTAAATTAGAATATTTTAAAATTAGTAATTAAGATGCTAAGAAAGGAAGGAAAGAAGGGAAGGAAGGAGGAAGAGAAGCTAACAACCAAGCAGTAAATAAACCAGGAATTTCATAAAGAAAGGCAGAAAAAACCGTATAATTTAATAAGTAATATTACTTTATTTTTGTAAAATCATATTGGCTCACTTCTAAATACATTTGTAATGCTTTTTAAACATAAAATAATGACAGAATTTTAAAAAATGTGTGTTCTAAGGGGTGGAGGGTACCCCAAGATTCCTGACATTAGAAGTTAAGCCTTTTTTAGCACTGCAAATATGAATTATTTTCATAGAGAATTCCAATACAACTGTCTATAATATGACCTTTAATTTTAAGCAATAGTAAAAATAAAATGATTTACATGTAAAAATATCTCAAAAATGAATTGAATTGTAGTGTAGTGATTTTTGTCTTCTATTCTCAGTGACCACTCATTTGGAGAGCATGTTATTTCCTTCATGAAGTTTCCCTTCATACATTTTGTAAAAAAGTCACACACAGAACAAAATTCTGTAGTGTGCCACACATGTAACTTCAATTATATTCCATGATTTCTCAATATTTATCCTATTGATTTCCCCAGCTCACTTTAAATGCATCTTATAATTCTATTTCCATACCCTGAATAATATTGTTGTGTGAAAAAGACATGTACATTCCGTTAAAAAAAAGACTTTCTGTTCTTTAGAGTTGGTAATTTCCCAGTCCATTTATATTTTGGTATTGTATTACTTATGGGCAGCAACACAACGGAGGAGGCTGTTCAGGATTCCCAAGAGTGACAGAGAAGACAGCACAGACGCTTATTAGCATGAGATAAAACCCAGTAACTTAAAGGTCACGGTCTCATTAGAGTTGATAAAGGAACCATTCATTTCCTTTATGTAACTTATTCTAGACCAAATTTGAAAGGCACACCATAATGGATACAAATATTTATGTATATGTTAAAAGCAGTTATGCCAGCTCATTTTCAAAGCCAGTTTTTCTAAGAGTCTCTGTGAAACATTTTCAGCTGCAATAATTCATAGTTTAAAAGTCAGTATAGGGCGAACAACGGTGGCTCAGCGGCAGAGTTCTCACTTGCCATGCTGGGGACCTAGGTTCGATTCCCGGAGCCTGCCCATGAAAGAAAAAAAAAGTCAATATAACAATTTTGAAAGGAGCATTTAGCCTTTGGCCAAAGGGTAAGAAATTGTGTTTGAAAACATACCTGGAAATGAAAATGGAATGTACGAAGGGGAAAAATAAGGTTCTTTTATTCTCCCTAGTAAATGTACCTTCCCCAAGAGCAAAGAGAAGCTGAATAGCTTACATTTCTATGATCTTATTTTCCAATGCCATACAGATGTGTTTTCATTATATACTTCATAAATGAAAAATGCCTAAGACTCTTTCCGACGATGCCCTCTAATATATTTTACTTTTTCTTTTCTTTCTTTCCTTTTTTTTTTTTTTATTTAGGGAAATCCTGGGTACAAGGGTGATAAGGTAAGTTGGTAACAAAAAATAGATGGACTAGAGATTTCTGACAGAAAAACAGAAACACAAATGTACTTATTTAGTTATTAAAAGTTATTTTCCTTAATTTTTTTATTTTTTGGGTGTATGGTCCAGAAATTGAACTGGGTCTCCCTCATGGAAGGTGAGCATTCTTCCACTGAAGCACCCCTGCACCCATATTTTCCTTTATTTTTATAAAACCAGATTCCCTTATTCCTAAATATACTCTGTTAACATAATAGTAGAATATTAGATAATGGATAATGTTGTAAGGGGTAAAAAGTACTCCAGGGTCCTATGATTAGAGTCCAGTCTCTCTTAGCTCTGTAAACACGAATTCTTTCAGTAGAAAACACCTATTTAACAGCCATGCAGCACAAGTATCCAACTAAAAGTTTCCATATATATAAACAGATGCAGTAATACCGCAGCTAGGTTGTTCCTTTTGTGCTCAACTTCCTATGAAAACCCTCTCACAGGGGAAATAGAAGGTTTGTCCTGGTTAAACAGTAAAGAATCACTGACTGCATTTAGTCAGGCATCTGGGTAGTTCTTGCAGGAAGAGTAAATTTGACAACCAAAAGATATGGGTTGGTAGATATTTTATAGTTATTTGTAAATTGCAAATGAAGAAATCAAACTGATTTAAAAAAGAAATAACCAAGTTGGACTGGGGCTCTGGAAGCCCTGAGAGTGTATTTCAATGGCCCATTGATAAGTCTATCCCATAGTTCTCTATTATCAAATTTTCTGTCTGAAATCAGAACATGTCCCTATCATCCATACTGTCTTACAGGTGGTTTAATCCTCAGACTTGGGCAAGAGGTCTTCTCAGTGGAGGGTCCTACCCTGGCTTTCCTTTGGCCTCCCTACTTCCCCATGGAGCAAGGAGTCTGCAAGGCAAGAAGCCTGTGCCTCTTCTAGACCATGCTTTGGGTGCCCAAGACCCCACAAGTGCCAAGCCTTTTTCTAGGGCATACTCAAACCTCTCTCTCTCCTGTCTTCTCCCTAGGACTAAGGATGCCAAACAATAGTTGTTTTGGGGCTTTGAGGGACTGTGGAGGGATCTTCGCTGTGCTGCTTGGGTTGTCTTTGTGTGTACTCTCATGGCTCTTCTTTTTTTTTTTTCTTTACTATTATTATTATTGTTTTTATTGACAGAACATAACAAACATGCAAACATGAACATACTTAACATATGAATATTACATTTTTGGTATATAATCAATGACTCACAATATCATCACATAGTTGTACATTCATCATCATGATCATTTCTTAGAACATTTGCATCACTCCAGAAAAAGAAATAAAAAGAAAAACTCATACATACCATACCCTTTACCCCTCTCTCTCATTGACTGCTAGTATTTCCATCTATCCAATTTATTTTAACATTTGTTCCCCCTATTATTTATTTATTTTTAATCCATTTGTTTTATCATCTGTCCACACCATAGGTAAAAGGAGCATCAGACACAAGGTTTTCACAATCATACAGTCACATTGCTAAAGCTCTATCATTATACAATCATCTTCAAGAAACATGGCTTCTTGAACACAGTTCTACATTTTCAGGCACTTCCTTCTAGTCTCTCTAATATACCTTAAACTAAAAAGGGGATATCTATGCAAGGCATAAGAATAACCTCCAGGATAACCTCTCGACTCTGTTTGAAATCTCTTAGTCACTGACACTTTATTTTGTCTAATTTCTCTCTTTCCCTTTTCGGTCAAGAAGGATTTCTCAATTTCATGATGCTAAGTCCCAGCTCACTCTAGGATTTCTGTCCCACATTGCCAGGGAGGTTTACACCCCTGGGAGTCATGTCCCAGGTAAAGAGGGGGAGGGCAGTGACTTTGCTTGCCATGTTGGCTGAGAGAGAGCAACAAAACAGGTTCTCTGGGGGGTGACTCTTAGGCCTAATTTTAGGTGGACTTAGCCTATCATTTGCAGGGATAAGTCTCATATGAACAACCCCCAAGATTGAGGGCTTGGCCAATTGATTTGGTTGTCCCCACTGCTTGCGAGAATATCAGGAATTCTCCAAATTGGGAAGTTGGATTTTCCCCTTTTCTTACCTCATGGTTCTTCTTGCTATAGAGGTGGGAAGAGAAGTGGAGGCTATGCTGCAGGCTGAGGGCTGAAGGTGTGCTTTGGCATGGACCTCTGAGGAATTCACAAATTCTATGTCCTTATGAAGTTATATTTGTCAAGAAAGGAAGATAGCATAGTTTATTTACTAGTTTACTATCTCAGTTTATAATTTTTAACTATCCAGACAAGGTTTGTGTGATCCCAGAGCCTGCAAATTCTAGAAGTAAGCCTATTTGCAAATAGATAAATATATCTTCAGTCCTGTTACATCTAAAAGGGGAAGAGTCTAAGAAATCCTCTGACTCTGCTTTAGGAAGAGTAAGAACTTGGGCAACTCAACATCATGGATAATTTCTTCATCTGTAACAAATTGGATTAATAAATTAATTAATATTCCTACTTTATAGGGTAGTTGGAGGATCAAATAGAATAATGGATGTGACAGTGTACTATAAACTATTTGGTGGTCCATAAATATAAGATGTTTTCAAGAAGAGGTAAAGAATAAATTATGAAAAGGGAAAGTTAAGAACGTTTTGTGGTTGTCCTATGCAAGTAAAGTTGCCCTTTGTGTAGTTGAGGAAAATTATGATGTCCTCCAATCTTAACTTATAAAATGAGCTAGTTATCAATACCAGGAAGCTTTTTATGTTTTTGAAAAGAGTCATTTAAGCTTCTAAGGAATGATAGATTCATTGGAGGAGTTCTTATTTGGAAAATACAAATTATTAGAACAAAGTGACCCCAAAACATTGACATTCAAACCAGAATTGTACCAGGAAGAGCAATGGCAGCAATCAGAGGCTGGTAACAGAGCTGATCTGTTCATAGTCTTCCAAAGCACTTGCTCTCTGAAAGTGTGTAATTTTGGCAATTCCACAGGGATTAGTGAAACCATCAAAAGAGAAAATGTCTTTGTAGAGGCAAGTAATTTGAGTACAATCTTTTCATTCACACAAATCCTCCCCAAAACAAATACTGTTCCTCAGGACCATATAAGTAACAAATCTGTCTGGACAAATGGAATGTGAATTCTGGCCAAAAAATTTGTGTATTTATGGAGCTTTTCTGTTTTATATTTTGGTGGTTGACTCATTTTATTCCCACCCAACATGATTAAATTAAGTGCTTTCTAATTGATTCTTCAAGAGTGATTTTCCATTTGCGTTCAGAAATAAATGTTCAGCTTGTTCTAAGTGAGAGCTCAGTTTTTCCTGGGTCAGTTTGACTCACAGTATAATGCGAAGAGAGGACACATTGCTTTTCAACAGATGCAGAACCAGCTCTAAGAATTGTGCCTCCCTCTTTCTTGCATTCCAGTACTCTCAGCACAAGTGTCAGATTAGTGGAAGTCACTTGCAGAGGCAGTGTGCCTTGTTCAGCTTTGGGTGGTTGAGAATGAATATGGACTTGGGAGACTAGCAGACTCTAGCTAATGGCCATGAATAAGCTACTTCATCTCTCTGAGCCCCACTTTCCTCATTTATGAAATGGAGATATATATGCCTTGCAAGGCTGTTGTGGGGATTAGTGATAACGTAAAGGACCTGGCACGGTTTGCATTCATAATTGGTGGCTACAATTATGATATCCCCCCTTAGAAGAATGCTATTCAGAGTGGGGTCTGTAGGCGGATAGTCATTTTGGGAACTGTTTGTTGATATTCTGCAATGAGACAAAGGTTGTACCGGAATATAAATCAACTATGTCACAGAATACACTGTTCAGTTCAACTGACATTTCATTTTCCTAGCAAGACTTCCTCTATGAAGGAAGCAGTGCACTGATTTACATTCTAAGGCAGGTACCCATGTCAGAATGTTGCCGTACTTCGAGTAGCGTGCCCTAGAACAGCATGTGGACATATAGTAGAGCAGCAGCAGATAGTAGTAGTGAGGACTTCAGATTAGGAGTCAGACACCTTGTTCTGCCATGACTGCAATGTACATTGAAGTAAAGCATTTAATCTCTCCAGTTGGGTTTCCTCATCTTAAAAATAAGAATTGCCTTGAGGCTCATAGTCTGCATGAAAGCCCTCTGAAAATTCCAAAGTACTTTATAAGCAAGAGATAATATTACAGTGATAAAACTTTAATCATATTCCTAGTTGATTTGGTTATTTTTTAACCTCTAAACATTGGAAGTCTTAAAAGTGAAAGGTTTAGGAGGCGAAAGGGTGAGAAAGAAGAAAAGTAGACCAGGAAATTTAAAGTGAGCGAGTTTATTTCTGCGCTCCCGGGTAGAGCTCACCGCATCCAAGATGGGGAGAGGTGAGTCCGCACGTGGGCTTCAGCGCGGGCAGCTTTTAAGGATGGAGGTCAGGTAACATCCGGAAGGGGTGGTTCATTAGTTCTGGAAGTCAGGTTGGGAAGGGTGATACAGCCTCTGCAGCTCCAGTTGCAGTGCCTTTCCCCGTTCCCCCGACCTAACAAAAAGTTTGATAAAATAGATTAATATTCAGAGGTCCCAATTCTCACTCTACCTGAGCAAGTTACTTAGCCTTTTGGAATCACATTTTTCAGTTTGTAAAATTGGGATGATAATTTCTACCTCAGTCAGCTAATGTTGGATTAACTGAGATAGTATATGAAAAATGTCATTAAAAAACTATAAAACTAATTCAAATGTTGATATTTTTCATAACTACTCCAAGGAAGACAGGACAGTAGAGTGTGATGATGGCAAATACATAGCATGCTTGCCTTCGTGCCCCACTTTTGCCCACAGCAGACCTTGCTGATTCATCACAGCACTTTTCCTCACCGAGTCACAACACAGTCAAAGAATCTTTTTCTCACAGTTCTCTAGGCAAACACTACTAATTGATCAAAGTTGGCAGTGAGGTTGGAGCATGGTGTAGTAGATTCAAACCTTGATTCTTCTGCTTACCAGCTACACGATCAAAGGAATTGTTAAGCTTGCACTTTCTCATTTACAAAATGAGAATTATAAAACCAGTATCATTGGGCTGTTATATAGGTTCAATGAAATCACATATGTAAAGATGTTCTAACATTTGGTAGGTACTCAGTAAACCTTAGTTCCTTTCCTTCTAATTTCATCCATTTCTCAAAAATTTTGATCTTCACTTGGTAGTATTGTTGAATTGAATCTCTCAGGTTGAGGAGTATTCATGAATAACAATTTTCAGAGTTCATTGCCTGTAGATCTAACAGTATTCAGGATAAAATTGTGTGGACACCATCAGAATGCTTATAGCGTAAGATTCTTATATGACTTTTTAAAAAAAAAAACAATAGAAACCTTAACATTGAATGACTATAAATGTCCTCTTTATTATTATTTTTTTTTAGGGTGAACGTGGAGAATGTGGTAAACCAGGAATAAAAGGTGATGAAGTAAGGAACACGTTTTAAAATGTTAACAGCTGTGAACAATTTTTTTCTTTTTTTTTGGTGGGGAGGGGGGAGTGGCTGAGATTCCTTAAGAGGAAATTCCTGGGATGAATTATGTGCTCTCACTACTGCTTGAATAGTCAATGGCTCAATTTACACATCTGTAAAACATATAAGTAGACAACAAAGCAATACCTAACTTTAGTTATTGGAGCTGCAAATGCCTTTCTGATGGACCATTAAGACTTTGTTTTTTGACACCTTAACCTTTGAGGTGAGGCCTACTGAATGTTATGGTGAAAAGAATAATTTAACCAGCAAAGGCAATTCAGGTTGCAATCAGGACAGAGAAGAATTTCTTTCCAGATGTAAACACTGAGAACAGGCACTTTCTAAAATAGAGTAAAGAATTCTATGAAATAGGGTAATGAAATAGTTACAAACAACGTGACAGAATCAGACAAAAATGTTTGAAATTTTGAAAATGCAACAAGTCACAGACAACTGGGTAGATATTTGCCTTCAGTTAAAATATAAATATGCATAAACTAAACTGGAAACAATATTGAATATGTTGAAGAGTTCCTAAGTCGACCAGAAATATATATAGAAGTCCATCTGAAACAGGTGCTCAAAAAGTACAAAATAAAAATAAATAATTTTCAATGTAGTGAAAAACTACAAGTCACCAAGATGCTAAACTCCTTCAATGCTTATATTGTAAACATAGGAGAGAGACAAGGAGAGAAAGTGAAGCAGCATATGAAAGGAAGAGGATAAGATAATGGAATTGGCCCATGTAACTGCACATTTTACATAGCCTAAGACTTTCTGAAAGTTTTTGAATGACTGAATTCAAATTAAAAGTGAGGTAGAACTATAAAATGTAGGCTAGGGAAATAGCTCTGAACAAAATGAAAAGTGTGATAATGAGTGGATTCTTGGATCATAATTAAAAATGGTAGATGAACAGGGATACTTGGGAATACAGAAGAGGGGTTAAATAGAGAATAGAATAAAATAAAGACAAATAACTGGGAAAACTATTTGAAATAAATATGACTAGCAGAGTTAAGATCATGCTTCATTATATGACTAAAACACCAAAGATTATTAAATGCACCAATATTTTCTGTATGAAAAAAGAAAAGAATGCTGCCAATTATTTATATATAAGATGCAATTGGCTGTAAGATGTTTCCCAATGACAGAGATGTAAAAATGTGTCTTAGAGTTAATGAATTATAATGCCCTTGATATGGAGAGTTCATACAAGTTCATAAAAATAAAAAACATGCAGGGCAGGCCACGGTGGCTCAGCAAGTAAGAACGCTTGCTTGCTGTGCCCGAGGACCCGGGTTCGATTCCTGGTGCCTGCCCATGTAAAAAAAAAAAACATGCAAAGATCATAAAGAGACACAAGAGAAAATAAAAATGGCTAAATGAGAAAAATATCCACACATTAGCATTCAGATAAGTGAAATTAAAAATTAAAATACTATCTCACCTATCAAATTCTCAAACATTGAAGTAATATATGATACTTAATATAGTGCTGATGAGGATGATATAATATGAAGATCTCTCATACTCAAGTACTAGGAACAGAAATCTGAATAAACTTTATGGAGGAAAAGCTTCTCTCCCTTTCCATAAATGATGTGAGAAAAAAACCAGGAGAATGAGAAAGAGACTTACATATGCTTATAGTCTCTGATACAGTCATCTTCCAGGAACCAACCCTTAGGAAGTAATCAGAATTGGGCAAAGATTTGTAATCAAAGATGTTCACTATAATAGTATTTAAAATAGCAATTATTAGAAAATATGTAAATGTCAAAACTAAGAAAATTAGTAACCAAATTTTCACAAAGCCTTATTTTTTTAAATATTATTCCATTTACTCAGAGTTTTTAATGATATGGAAAGAGATTTTTGGTATAATTTAAGGCCAAAAAAGTAGGATAAAAAATTGAATATACACTTTGTCAAATTATTGGAAGAAAAATCTATTAGGAATACAACTGGGTGAAAATATGACTGAAATGTTAGAGCAGTTGCCTCTGCATGATTTTCTTTCTGGTTCTTTAACTTTTTCTGTAATTGTCAAAGTGTCTGTTGTGAATTGGCTATATTTTGAGGTGGGAATCTGGAAAAGAGCAGACTATAATATATTCTCATAAAAATAAATTTAAAAGTATTTTCTAGTTATGGAACATAACTGAAATATTTTCAACTAGAAGAGTGTTCAGTATGAAGTATTTTGCCAATTTCCACATCTTGAAGGTGGACAAAAGAGGGATCTAGACATCATGGAAAATCACTGAAGTGTTAATTTAACTGATATTGCTCTGTTGGAAGTAAATGGTATTCCATTAGCTAACTGCTTTCCAAGGAATCTTGTCAGATAATTCCATTACCCTGAGCAAAATCTCAATATATGGGCCAAAGACTTAGAAATAAAATTGTACTTTCGTGGAGTTTGCATCCCAAAGGAAAGTTTGACCTTCAGTTGGCTTGTTAATTATAATCATTTCATTAACAGTGAATTTGCTAGCTTTGATGTTTGGATAACCAGAGAAGACTGACCTTTGCTCAGAACAGATTCTGTCTCTTCCAACTAAAATTAGAGCATTTTGAAGATGGGTATTTAGAGCAGCTCACCATACTTCTTATTCCACAGGGACCCCAAGGGCCAGATGGACCAAATGGACCCAGAGGACTTCAGGTAAGGAAGCTAAAACCAAATCTATGTCTGAGATTGGGGGGACAGTATAGAGGGGGGCACAGAGAATATATTTTGTAGTATTTACTGAAAGGAAAGTGAAGGAGTGTAGAGGAGGAGAACACTTGAAAAGAAGGAATGGTTAGACCTCAATGGATCAAGGCAAGCTTTATTAGAGAGCTTGAGAGGGATGGCCCGAGGAGTAGTCAAACCTGGAGGAACAACTGAACCAAGAGCCGCCCCTCTGAAGCTCTCTAATAAAGCTTGCCTTGATCCATTGAGGTCTATCCATTCCTTCTTTTCAAGCGTTCTCCTCCTCTACACTCCTTCACTTTCCTTTCATTTATAAATTCTCTTCAGCAGTGGAAGAAATAAAATTGAATGGTCAGAGGGCCATAATAACCATTTTTCTCCCGAGCATTGAACTCTGCAGCATCTCTACCTGATGAGAGCTTGCCCTCTGTTTGCGTTTCTCCAATGTCTAGCTCTTTCTGTTTAGTATAGTTCTCCAGTTTATCACTGCCTGAGTAATCATTAAATAAAGCCCTGAATTTCAGAATTAATAAATTATCATCTCTAGTATACACTATAATAAATGGATAAATATGTGTCTATATATATTAGTGGAAGCACATTCTTGGAAATTCATTAAATACAAAGCAATGGCAGTGAGCTTTTAATGCATTAAATTCCATATAAGGTAAATTCAGTAAGCAAAAATAATGTGTTCATTTTTATTTTTGCTTCCAATAATAGTCAGTGCTTAAAAATGCTTTCCTTAATTTTTCTGCTGCATGTATCTTACCAACTTTTATTTGTACTAATAATAGACTGTCACACCTCTGGCATCTAAAATTTGTGTCAAAAAGATTATTGTACAAGTATAGAAAAATAAGCTAAATTTATTTTGATAAACCCAACCCTAAGATTACATGTAGGACTTTAGTGTATTTAGTGTATTTAAGCAATATACAACTGATTAGAATTCCAAAATATTACTGAATATTTGAAGCATGTGACTCTTTCTTTCTTGTTACCCTTTTTTAATCAGGTGGGACTCACTTTTTTTCTGTATTGCATTTAGAAAATTTTCTTTGCGCCATATAGCCTGCATTTACTATGTTGAGGTGCTAGATGAGCTCTTACTTGATGAGGTAATTTTACCCCAAATAGCCGTTCCTGAACTTTACTGCTTGTGGTAGTTAGATTCAGTTGTCAACTTGGCCAGGTGAAGGCACCTAGTTCTGTTGCTGTGGACATGAGCCAGTGGTACGTGAACCTCATCTGTTGCTCATTACATCTGCAGTCGGTTAGGAGGCGTGCCTGCTGCAATGAATGACGTTTGACTTAATTGGCTGGTGCTTTAATGAGAGAGCACAACGTAGCACAGCCTAGGCAGCTCGGCATTCCTCATCTCGGCACTCGCAGCTCAGCCCAGGCCTTTGGAGATGCAGAAAGAAGTCACCCCAGGGAAAGCTGTTGCAACCCAGGGGCCTGGAGAGAAGGCCAGCAGAGACCATCCTCTGTCTTCCCACATAAGAAAGAACCTCAGTGGAAAGTTAGCGGTCTTTCCTCTGAAGAACTAACAAAATAAATCCTCTTTTATTGAAAGCCAATCCATCTCTGGTGTGTTGTATTCTGGCAGCTAGCAGACTAGAACACTGCTGATTAGAATCGCCTGGGGAGCTTTAAAAAATCCCCTTGTCCAGTTGTACCCTCCACCCAATTAAATCAGTGTCTAGGTATGGGAGCCAAACATCAGTATTTGAAGATCCCTCTGTAATTCCAATGTGCCAGAAAGTTTGGGAACCACTGACCTAATGTTTTGACAAATTGATTTAGGCTCCCCAAAGATAGGTACTAGCAGGTGAATCTACCTTGTGTGACTAGATGGAGGGAGAAAAGTTAAAAATGTTGAGCCTGGGAAGATGGATAAAATTCAAAGTAGTTAAAAGCAGGAACTATTTTCCACTGCCTCCATAATATGGTTGGAAGAGCTATACGTTTGATCTAACTTAAAATATTTCTGTTGATCCATCACTACAAGTAGTTCATGCTCAATAAAATGAAATGATAACTTTGAAGCCCTTATATTCTATCCCATGGATAATTTGGGATCTCTTTTTTCCTAGTCTGAGGTCTTGTCTTTTCTAAAATTGTAAGGGGGAAAAAGAGTGAAGAGCTAATTTTAATATTTTAAGAAATCTACTATCAATTATACTTTTACCAAAGATTTCTTAGACAGTACCTAGTTAATTGTCAACTCCTTTGCTTTGGCCTGAAATTGTATCAGGTTAGGGCAGTGACTCTAGTGTTTTAGTTTGCTAAAGCTACTGGAATGTAATATACCAGAAATAGAATGGCTTTTAAAAAGGGGGATTTATTAAGTTGCAAGTTTACAGTTCTAAGGCTGTGAAATTGTCCAAACTAAGGCATCTAGGGAAAGATAACCTTGATTCAAGAAAGGCCGATGGGTCCAGAACATTTCCGTCAGCTGGGAAGGCACATGGCGATGTCTGCTAACATTCTTTTCTCATTTCTTAAGGCTCCCCCCGGGGACATTTTTGTTCTGTATCTCCAAAGGTCTCTGGCTGTGTGGACTCTGCTGGCACTGTTGGCTGTTTCCAAAATCGTTCCCTTTTAAAGGACTTCAGTAGGAAACCCCACCTTGAATGGGTGGCGATACATCTCCATGGAAACCATCTAATCAAAAGTTACTACCCACAACTGGGTGGGTCACATCTCCATGGAAACAATAAAGAAGATCCTAAGCAGCTATTTTGAATGAGGATTAAAGAATTTGGCTTTTCTGGGGTACACAACAGAGTCAAACTGGTACATTCTACGCTTTGGATCCCAAAAAGACATGTTCTTTCCAAATGCAAAATACATTCATTCTATCACAGTGTCATAAAACCTTAAACCATTTCAGTAACAACACATACAATAGAAAGTCAGAAACAGTACACAATCTCATCAAAGTCAGCTACAAGCATGGTCTTTCCTAAGGTAAATTCCCCTCTGGCTCTGGACCTGTAAAACTCAGAACAAGTTATCTACTGCCAATATCAAAGGAGGGACAGTCATGAAATAGATATTACCATTTCCATAGAGTGATATTGGAAGGAACACAGGGGTTACTGAACCCAAACAGTTCCGAAAACCACAGGGCAAACTCCATTAGTTTTCAAAGTCTGAGAGTCATTTATACTCAGAGCTTTAGAAAGTGGCAGTCCTACCCTTTCCAAGGGCCTATGCTGTGGCCTGGCTCTCTCCAAATGCAACCCTGGGGGACACTGGGGAGACCACCTTTTTCTCAGTTCCACCTTCTTGAAACATTGGGGCCATACCTGGGCTTTCTTCCATCTCCGTGGCACATGCTTAACCCCTCCAGAACAATGTGGTGGCAGCCAGGCTCTTACCAGTCCCCAGGGAATGTACTCCCCACTTTCCAAAGCCTGGGACATAACTCTTCCTGAATATTGAGGTGGAAGGCCCACCCTCTGCCCTTGGGGCACACTTATGCACTCCAAGTATTTCAGTGGGTCCACTCTCCTGGCCTGAGGTTTTTTGGCTTCAGACCTTAGCCTCCATGGTTTTGCCTCTGAAGTTTTTTTTACCTTCAGTTTGTCCCTTTTCTGTCTCTTTTTTTCCAGACTGGCAATATTTTCATTTATAGATTCCACAATACTCTTGGTTTTCTATGCAGTATGCTGGGATCATGCCCATTAGATGAAAGGACTTTCTGTAAATTCTTCTTGGATAACTCCATCTCCAATCCTGGCTTTTTCTCAAGTGGCTAACTGGTTCCATGTTTGGTTAAATCCTCATGTGGGACACTATTCTCTGGGGTCTCCCTTTCTGGAAGCACAGAATTTTCCAGAACATCAATTTCTGGTTTCTTTGTACCCAAGAGTTCAGTTCTCTGTTTATCTCTTTCCTGTTGTATATTGCTATAAGCTGCAAGAAGAAACCAGGCCACACTTTCCACACTTAATTTGGAAATCTCTTCTCCTAAATATCCAAGTTCATGGCTTTTAAAATCTGCTTTCCATCTAAAAACAGCAGTCAATTTTGCCAGATTCTTTGCCACTTTAAAACAAAGATTGTCTTCTTTCCAGTTTGCAATAACACACACACCATTTCTGTCTAAGGCCTTTTCAAAAGTATCTTTAGATCCACATTTCCACATTTCTAGCAACAGTCTCTTCAAAGCATCCTAGGCCTTCTCTATCAAGCTCCTTACAACTCTTCCAAAATCTTTCCCATATCCATTTAAAAAGCTGTTCCAACATGTCTGGTATTTGCAAACTGCTGCACCCTACTTCTCTGGTACCAAAATCTGTTTTAGTTTGCTAAAGCTACTGGAAAGGAAATTACCAGAAATAGAATGGCTTTTAAAAAGGGGAATTTATTAAGTTGCAAGTTCACAATTCTAAGGCCATAAAAATATCCAAACTAAGGCATTCTGGGAAAGATACCTTGATTCAAGAAAGGCTGATGGGTCCAGAACACCTCTGTCAGCCAGGAAGGCACATAGCAACCTCTGCTAACTTTCTCTTCTTAT
Source organism: Myrmecophaga tridactyla (assembly GCA_004026745.1). NCBI lineage: Eukaryota > Metazoa > Chordata > Mammalia > Pilosa > Myrmecophagidae > Myrmecophaga > Myrmecophaga tridactyla. The sequence goes on from PVIY010010145.1 coordinate 52,123, forward strand.
TTCATAAGGCTTCCCCAGGGGTGTTTTCCTCCTGCATCTCCAAAGTTCTCTGGCCATGTGGGCTCTGTCAGCACTGTTGGTGTTTTCCAAAATGGTTTCCTCTTAAAGGGCTCCAGTGAGCAACCCACCTTGAATGGGTGGAAACACATCTCTATGGAACCCATCCAATCAAAAGTTACCACCCACAATTGGGTGGGTCATATCTCCATGGAATCAATAAAGAAGATCCTAAGCAGCAACTTTGAATGAGGATTGAAGAACTTGGTTTTTCTGGGGTATACAACAGATTCAAGCCAGCAGTTCTGATTATCACTGAGTCATTAGCAGCTATAATCTTTGACTATAGATGCCTGAGATATTAAAAAATTTTAATAGGTTAACTTTTTAAAAGTAATGAGTCCAGCATAGGAATAAGGTTGGAAAACACAGGTTTAGAAAGCAAACACCTCATTAATAAATGTTTACTCTCAGTTTAAGTGCTAAAAGAGTGCTCTGAAATAGAGGCTGCTTGTTTGACACAATAAATTTGATCTCATCCTATTTTTCAATCTCACATAATTCCAGCTTAACTCTGAGATATAACTTCTAACCCATGACCCCTAAAGATCCTAAATAATGATTCGTTCCTAGTTGGCCTTTTGTACATAAATCTAATTCTTGGCTTTCATTTTGAAACAGGGTGTTAGTGGACCTCCAGGGATTCCAGGCCCAAAAGGATTTCAAGGCAATAAGGTAATGTTATTCTCTGGTTAAAGTCAAGCAAAATGCCTTTCCCCTAGTGAGCTAGACAGAAACCAACAGACTCTTTGAGAAAGTATCTTTAGAAATGTATCTGTAGGTATGTACCCAGAATTGTGTTCAAATACATGCAAGAGATTGGTGGCATAGCCTTGGTTTTATTATTATGTGTAAGTTAGGAGACATTGTCAAATATATGTTATTATATAGAATCTTAGCTCTGTTTCTTGCTCACTCCAGCCATTTTGTCATTTCATGGCTCATGAGAAACTGAAAAGCAGTAACAAGTAACACAATTCAAATCACTCTATTTCCCACATGTAATTCCATTTCCATATAAAATTTAAAGGCAAGGGAATTTATAACTGTCATACCAACAGAAATCAAGCTTTTTGATTCCAGGCATACCATCTCCACCATCAGTACCATGCTTGTAACGTCATTCCACAGATCACCAGGCAAGACTGAATAAGAACCAAAAGATGCTAAGAAGAGGAAGCTTTAAAGATCTTGTTATAAGGCTATATTTTGCAAAGGAAGTGTTTATTAATTTGCTGAAAACATGCTTTTTAGTTCCTCTTTAACTCTTTTCAATGCTTTGTAAATTTCACAGAGACTGACTATCCAACAAATGGAGTTGACTTAGTTTCTAGAGCTCTGTGACATTTATGGCAGTATTAACAGCAGAAGGTGCTCTTCCGGGTGGGCCACGGTGGCTCAGCAGGCAAGAATGCTTGCCTGCCATGCCAGAGGACTGGGGTTCGATTCCTGGTGCCTGCCCATGTACAAAAAAAAAAAAAAAAAAAAAAAAGAAGGTGCTCTTCCTGGTTGACCCTAGATAAAGCCAGTCTTTTAAGGATTCTATTAACTTTAAATTCTGGGGAGCAGTTGTGATACTTGAGTTATTCTTTTTCCAGAGAGAAGAAAGGAAGTGACAAGTGTAGTATTTTGGGGGGGAGGTTGGGGGAGTGGTTAGGGGAATTGCATGGTCCAGGAAGTGAACCCGGGTCTCCCACATGGCAGGCAAGAATTCTACCACTGCAAGTGTAGTATTTTTAATGAGATGATGACAAGGTGAAATTTCCCAGGCAACTTTTAATGGGCAAATTTAATAGAATAAACTTCTAATCCAGAGTGTGCTTAAGCTTCATCTGAGGAAACTGCCTTTTCTAGTCCTTGCCCATGATTAATTCTCTCTAGGGTAAAAAAAAAAAAAAAAAAAAGAAGCCTCTCTATATTAAATAGAGGTTTTCATAAAATTGCTTTGGTTAAGGTAAAATCCTGCAGCAAAAAAATATTTTAATAGTTCACACAATTTTCTAGGATTTTTTTGTTACCTAAGAAGATAATTTTCATGTTTATGAAAAAAAGAGACTTAAAATCAGGTTTTCAGATTGGGGTTTGCAGCAATGAAGGAAGTACAGAGTAGCCATAAGAGATGTTAGAGATCATACTGGCCCTACATTTTTGTTTTAGGAAATGAGAAATGAGGCCTAGAGATCAAATGGCTTGCCTGATGTAAAGGCACAGGCAGGTTCTATCAGCTCTGGAGGACTGGGATGGAAACAAGGCTGCATCTTTGGGTGATAGGGGTGGGTAGAAGTAGGGATTGGGAGGCACATCCATAAAATAGTTCCATCCTTTTGTTATGTATTTAAAACATTCTTTTTCTTTTGAAATATTTCAAACTTATAGGAGAGTTACAAAAATACAAATCCCAAAGACAGAACTCCAACATAGCCCTTACCCCTCTCGTATACCCAGATCCACCAATTTTAACTTTTTGCCATATTTTCTGTATCATTCTATCTATCTACCTGTCTATCTATCTATCTATCTATCTATCTATCTATCTATCCATCCATCCATCCATTTTCTGAATACTTGAGTATAGATTGCATACATCATGCTCTGTGAACATTTAATATGGCCATGTACATGTCCTAAGAACAAGGCTATTCACTTTCACTTATATAATCACCTTAAGTGAAGTTATCAAGTTCAAGAAATTTAAGATTGATATAAAGCTTATAGTCTATATTCTAATTTTTCATATAGTCCAATGATGTCCCTTTGAATCTTTCCTCTTTACCTGCTAGATTCCATCTAAGATCATGTATTATCTTTAATTGTTATCATCTGTTTAATTATTTTTTCTTTTCTTTAAATGTGGGAACATAAAAACATTCAAAGGAATTTTGGTATGCTTGGGAATGAGAAAGGAAAGGACACTCCCAAACATACCATTCAAAGGAATTAATCACATTCACAATATTGCAGTACTCTAACCACCTTCCATTGCTAAAATTTTCCCATCTCTTCAAACAGAAACACTACACGCATTGTGTATTAACAACCCATTATTCCTGCTCCTTGCTGAGGTAACCTGTATTCTAATTTCTGTCTCTGTGAGCTTGCATATTCTCTCATATTTTCTTTGTAGTTACAATGGTGTTTAAATTTAACATCATAAATCTATAACAATCTTGTTTCCTTTGATACCAACTTAACGTCAATGGTATGCACATCTATGTTCCTATACTCCTCTATTCCCACCACCTTTATGTTATTCTTGTCACATATTACATGTTTATACAGTTTGAGTTCAAAACCACTGATTTATCATTACTTTTATGATTTTCCTTTTAGATCCAATAGGAACTAAAAATTGTAGTTACAAACAAAAAATACAATAGTACTGGGATTGATGTTTACCTATAGTGTTACCCTCATAGAGATCTTTATTTCTTCATATGGCTTCAGTTCTTGTCATTGCCCTTTCCTTTCTATTGCTGAACACTCCTTAGCATCTCTTATAGAGCTGTTCTAATGGTGACAAACTCCCTCAGCTTTTATCTGTTTTTGTTTATCTTGCCCTCATTTTTGAAAAACAGTTAACTGGATATAAAATTCTTGTTTAACTTGGATATAAAATTCTTGGTTGACTAGATATAAAAATCCAGTATAGGACGGTGCAATGGTTGCTCAGTGGCAAGAATTCTCACCTGCGGAACTGGAAACCTGGGTTTTATTCCTGGAGCCTCCCCATACAAAAAAAAAACCAGTATACTGGATATAAAATTCTTGGTTGACAATTTTTTGCTTCAGCACTTTAAATCTGCCCTACTGCTGCCTCCTTGCGTCCATCATTTCCAATGAGAAATTGACATTTAATCTTACTGAGGTTGATATGTGACATGTTGCTTCTCTTTTATGGCTTTTAGAATTCTCTCTTTGTCTTTGGCATTTGACAGTTTGATTATAATATACAGCACCATGGGTGTATTTGGGTTTATTCTGTTTGGCATTTGTTGAGCACCTTGGAAATACATACTCCTCTTTTGTTAAATTTGGGAAGTTTTTAGACATTATTTCTTTGAATATCATCTTTACCCTTTCTCTCTTTCTTTTCTTGTTGAGACTCCTACAATGCATATGTTGGTACATTTTTCTGACAGGTTCCTCAGGCTCTGTTCACTTTTCTTTGGTCTTTCTTCTTTCTGCTCCACAGACAAATTATTTCAATGATCTTCCCTTCAATTTCACTGATTCTTTCTGTTCTGGCTTCAATCCATTGTTGACCCCCATCACCTCAGGGAATTTTAAATTTCTGTTACTATGCTCTTCAGCTCTTTTTGGTTCCTTTTCATAATTTCCAACCCTCTATTGATAGTCTCTTTCTGTTCATCTATCATTTTCCTTATTTCCTTTAGTTCTATGTTCATAGTTCCCTTTAGCTCTTTGAACGTATTAAAGACCAATTTTTAAAAGTCTTTGTCTGGTATGTCCAGGTCTTGTCCTCCTCACTGTTTCTAATGCTGTAGTCTGGATGCCTAAGCCAAAGCCATCATTTCCCGTTTCTCTGTATGTTTTGTAAACTGTTGTTGAAACCTGGACTTTTTGGTATTTTAATGTGTTATCACTGAAATTTTGACTCTCAGACATCCTTAAGCTTGTATCCAGCTTGTGTTATAACAGAGGTTTTCATGAATGCCAGGAGTTAATAGAAAGAAGAAGATGAAGGAGGAGTAGGAAGAGAAAAAGAAAACAGTTTTCCCAAGTCTTTGCAGACTTACCTGTGTAAAGGCTGTCCTTCGGTGCTTAGTCATACAATGAGTTTAGAGAATAGCTCTAGGCCAAAGTGTAGGGTCTTTCCTGATCCTTTTTGCATGTGTCTTGTTTTAGGCATGTGCATGTGTACCTACAAATTTTCCATTTGCACCATTCTGAATGTCCCCTTTTCCCCAGGAAATAGTTTCCTCATAGACCTAGGTATTATATTGTATGTCCCAAAGCCAGCTATCTCTTGCCTCAGGCAGCATAACTTGACTGTTCTACCATAGTATTCTGTAGGAGAGCTTGATGAGCTGCTCTCTAAATGTAGGGCAAGTTCTGGGACACCACATCCCTCAGGCCACCATCAGATAGATTGGGCCAGACATGCATACTCCTAGGATATACACAAAAGTTCCTCTGTTCCCTCTGGAACCAAGATCAGGAATTTGCACTGGGAGTGCTGGCCAGCTTGTGAGCTGTGGGGAAGAGTCCAGCCAGGGTGTCATGAGATTCTGCTGTTTTTAAGTTAGCCTTTTTCTTGATTTGGCTTTCACCCTGTTGCTGCCATCATTTAAGTATTTTCTGGACCTTTGAGAAAGATGTTTCCTCCAGTTCTCGCTGTTTGTTCCACTTTAAGAGTTTTGGGTGGCTTGTGGGGTGTGAGGTGGGAGCGAGCTTTGCCTTTTCTGTCTTGTATTTCTGCTTTAGGGTCACATATTTAGTAGTCTCTTGACTCTTACTTTGAGGCTATTAATAATTCTGGATAATTTCTGTTTCTCTTTGTATCTGTAAGCAAGAGATCCATGTTACATTGGTCACTAATTTTTTTTTTCATTTTATGCATTTATTGCTGTATTGTCTTACAATCAGGTTCTAGGGAATGTTTTCATCTTGCCTTCCAGAATGTACTTCTAAATTTTGAAGACTTGAGAAACTATTTTGTTCTTCAGTCTGGAAATAATCTTAAATTATATAGTTAATTTTTTTCATCCTTTATCATTTTATTAGAAAATATTTTAAGATGTTGCTTATGCCATCTGTGCAGAAAAAGTCCATTAATTCTTTATTTTCTACCTAGGCACAAGGAGGATTATTTATTTTTAAATTTCTAAAATAATAGTTAAAATTTATGTGTTGTATATTTACTATATGTACATACAGTTCTAAACACTCATTTAATACTGTAACTTTTAAGCATGATCTTTTCTTATTCTTATTGTACAGATAAGGTGACTAAGGCACAGAAAGTTTAAGCAACATGACTGTGTGTATAAGCTAATAAGGCACATAGCCAGGATTCAAACCCTGCCAGTCTGTTCTTAACCGCCATATGATATTTATCTTGTGAGGAAAACTTGCTGAATTTTCTGGATTTGGGTAGGGGGAGATAAATGCATTTCTTCTGAATAGTATGAAAATTGCATCCATTTCCTCTTCTAGCGTATTCTGACTGAGAACAACAGTCTATTGAAAAGTGTATTTCTACTTGATTATATTGCTTATCTGAAAATGCAAGACAAGAAGGAAAGGAATTATGGGGAAAAATAAACTTGTGATGCTATTTTTTTTTTTTAAATATCATGTCTCTTATTGGACCTTAAAATAGAAACCTTTAGACTGGTGACATTTGCAAAGATTCCATGAGAGTTCTAGATGGAGACTGCTTATGTTTTTAAATTTGTGAATGGTTTCTCTCATGATCTACAGTCATTTTTTTGTTGCCTTAGTGGTCGGTTTTCTTTATCAGGGGATATGGAGAAAAGGTGGCCAAAGAACAAAAGGGGAAAAAATAGCATGAGTTAAGTTGAGGAAAAATGTGAGTCTGGGCAAATTTCTCAAATAATTTATGCTATTAGTATTTTCCACAGCTACTAAAAGCTCCTTTTCTGCTCTGGATGTCCTTGTTGCCTTAGAAACAAAATAAAATGTTTCTCAGAATGAAACTTCAACAACCAGTCTCTTCCATTCAAGAGGGTTATATAGCAGCATTCTGAAGAACAGCCAACCGGTTTCTCAAATCACTTAGAAATGTGACACCCAAGTGCCCAAGAAACCTTATTCCTAGGACCAAACTGAGAATGTAACTCAGAACAGTGTATGGTGTTCCTGAGCCCCCAGGGATCCTCTGCCAAGCCCCATTGAGGTGGCTCAGGTTGCAATCACATCCAGGCATAGACTAGACCTTTTAATACTTAGAAAGGAGGACTTACAATTGGCAGTAATTTCAAATTGCAGAAACAAGTTACCAAAATTACTTTTGAACAAATAAACATAGTAGAACACTGGGTGTGCCAAGTCCATCTTACATAATTTTTGCCATTTTTTGATGTCTTTCTGAGGTTATTTATGAAGGGTATTTCCTTCTCAGATCATGCAAATCCCCTCATTCCAAGCCTTTGTGCTTCTGGGAGGAGGGCCTACTCACTGTGGCATGTGCAAGAAGCGGCTTGTGATACTTTGAAGTATCTGGTACTTGAGCTTTGGCCCTAGGACTAAAAACATATTAGGAAATACCCCTCATGTATTTTCCCAAAGCAAAGTCCCATGTATAATTCTCAAACAATTAAAAAATATTGTGATGTTTTATTATATAATTTATCTCAAAAGTGAATTGCCTTCCTTCTTCTAACCCCTCCATTAGGATGTTCATAATATTCCTTGCAGGTTTTTTCCTATGTGTTTTCTCTTTGCTCTATACTAAGGTGTAAGAACTCAGAATCCTTTTACGTATGGGAATTGTTCTAACTTTATATTTATTTTACCTTTTGAGATGTTAAGAAACCTCACAGAGAAACAGTACTAGTCTGGTACAATTTCATAAATGGAGATAGTCAGGTAAATAAAGAATCAAACATCCATCCAGTATGAGTAATGGACCCAGTATAAATGAATAAACTGAGATTTATGTTTCAATAGGAGTTAGTGGGATAAATTAAACATTTAACCCCATCTCAATTCATCTTGCAATTCTTGGACACCCTACAAAACTGACTTTAGCTTACTCCATCTCACCTCCATCTCCTTTTTTTGAGGTTCCCAAGTACTGGAGATATTTTCAATTACCTAGTATGCTAATGAGGGGATTAAGTAAACAATAGCTAAATGTATGGACTCTAGAATTAAAATTGTAAACATAGTAAACATTCCTATACAACATCCCGTTTTCTTCAAAATGCTCTATGAAAAGAGCAAGAGGGCTGGTCATCAATCTTTGACATATGGTGTAAGGAATGCATGTGTAGGTGCTTCCGGTTGCTGGCAGTATGCAAATCAAATTTATGTCTTTTAGTTCTATATGTTATACCTTTAAACATTGCTAGCTTTCTTTCAGATATGAATTATTGGTAAGAAAATTGAACAGATATTTGCAATCTATCACTGTTTAAAAAATAATTCAAAGCAGAAGATCTAGTGATAGGAGAACACGATTATCATAAATGAGAGGCCAAAAATTATTATATGCACATACATTCACACACATTTAAGATAAGCAACAAATAAATATTTGTTGAATGAATTAATGGATAAACATTTAAATGAAATGAGTGCTCAACAATATAATACTACAGACAGGTTCGTTAAACAAGCAGGAGCCTAAGAAGGGGGTCACTTAATTTGGCAATTTTAAGGCCACTGCAAACCTTTGAGGGAGTAGCTTCAATAGAGACATTGAGGAAATGGCAATAGGTTTAGTGGAATCAGAGAGAAGGGAGCAGCAGCTCGAAACATCGGCCATTCTTCCAAGATATTTGGATAATAAAAGAAAACAGAGCACTGTTGCCAAAACTCATCAAAAGCTTCTGGGGCATTAATTAATCTAATGTGTTATTATGCTTGAGCCTTCTTCTAAGAATGGCATGAATAGTTGGGACTTCAAATTTTCTTTTTACAGTTTTCTGTATACAATTTAGAATCTCATATTTTCTATAATGTTATTATTTTCACTAGAACAGGAAATCCCTAATGAAGATTTAGTATTTTTCAAACACGTACTTATTTTTGTCATTAGTTAAATGCATGGTTTGACTCAAAGGCCAACCTACTAAACATAACCAATATTTCAACTGGGGTTTGGAAGTAGTTCAACAGCACAAATATAAATTATAAAAAATTTAAACTTTCTCCTTGAACAAGCATCTTGTGTAGTTTTATTTCCACTCTCCTGCGACTTTTTGGTTATTTAATATTTTTATACTAAAAATATCCTAACATCATGGTGTTGCTTTCAGTCACTAAAAAAATCATGATATATAACCAGATAGAATTCCTTCTAATGATGTGAATTAAACATCTATAACTCCTATTAATGAACAAGTGAATAAACAAAGAAACTATTTTAAGTTAATTCTTCTAACAGAGTGTCTATATTCTTGGCTTTATGTAAAGTATTTTAAGTACAGGGGGCTTGGAGAAGATATCAGCTTTTCTAGTTGTCCAAAAACAATAATGTACTTTTCTCTTAGCAGGCTAACAACTTTAACAAGATTGTAACTGCTCAGTGTGCAGGAAAAATCCCTTTACAATTATAATTATAAATATCTGTTTAATGAAGAATCAGAGCCAAGTTGCCAAACCATGTGAATGTTTTCCTTCAGAGATGTCAAAGACTAAGTACTATTTCTGTTCTGGACCTAATTAAAGGGAAAGAATGATTAGTAATCCAGTGACTCTTGTTGTGGAAAGAGCTTTGCCCTACATGCACATCTGCCTACCAGAAGTACTCTAAATGAGCTTATTAACTCATTTGACATGAGACAGCTGACAGTGACAGCTTGAAGTGGCTGCCAGAACATGTGGGATATCAGCCAATGGCTTCAAGGTAGATGGTTTCCATTCCCCAAACTCTGATACATGGTTCTCAGCAGATGGGATATGCAGTGTGTGTGTTTCTGTGAGTCTGTGTGTGTGTTTAGAGACTTGCTAGGAAGAAAGCTCTGATGGACCAGGGAATCCAAAATAGACTCAGTTGCTGAGTCTAACCCACATGCCCAGTCAAGCTGAGCATCAATGTGGAACAGAATCAGCCACTGCCATCTTTTTAGAGAGTTGCCAACTTTTAAAATAATTACATCAGTCCTTAATTATTTTAAGTAGCAATATTGCAACAGGGAAAATTAAATTTATTCCAAGAGTAAGTTAAGAAACATATCACACTGTGCTATGAACCCATTTGCTCTGATAAATTTATGTCTTAGGTCTCATATTTATGGGGAGAGACCACCCCATAAAATATTTCCAGCAATTCATTTTGTGTTAGAGGAGCCAAAACAGTGTCCGCAGCTGTAATTGTTCTCAAAATTCCACCTGATAGACTGCTCACTGATTCTTCCTTTTAGGGGAAATAACACATAATTCCTTAGATTTTATTATAGATGATAAAGTATGAACCATATGAAATTGCCATTTTTATATATCAAACATGGTCAAATATCAATTTCAATTGACCTAATAAGAACGTTTAACCTAATAACAATCTGGGACGTGGTCATTAAGGATTCCTAAAATCTGATACGATTAAAATTTTCATTATAATTTTCACCAATTCTTTGTTATATGGAGGTTCTTTCTTCTTTGGAAAGCACAAGTAGGTAGAGTATATGGACTTGGTCTTTCTCTTACCTAAATCAGTGGTATCCAAAAAGCTTTTAATTGGAGATTTGAAATAATGGTGGTTCCAAACTAAGTGCAGTTTGTTAATAACTGGTTTATGCATAGAGTCACATAGGTCACGTATGTGATCACAGAATTGCCAACTATAATATACATTGCCTTTACCACTAATTTGATGACAACACTGATCCAGGTAGACTCTGCCTGAAATGGCATGTGGAACAACTTACATTTCCTCTGGGCTTACATTTTATATTAGCTACTCTATATCTTCATATGATGGATTTTCAACTAGGGGTGGATTGTAACTATCTGACTTTTATGCTTTTCATCCAATAACAAAGTTGTGACTTTAGATTGTAATTAAATGATTTCTGAAAAACCTTAAGAAAGAATTGAGAAGGCTTAAGAGGTAATATACTTAGAGGTTGAGAGCACAGACTCTAGAGCCAAACTGCTGGGGTTTAGATTCAGCCCTACATTTTATTAACTGTGTGATTTGGACAAATTATCTCCCTGTGCCTCAGTTTTCTCATCTATGTAAAAGCTTAATAATAGTTTAGAGTTGTTGAGAGGATTAAATGCTTTAATGTATATAAATCATTTTACATAAACTGATACGTTGTAAGTGTCATAAGTGTTGGAGATTATTATTCAACAATTGAAGCATTTTGACAACCTTCCTTATACTGATACAGACTAAGTCTAGCTTGATATATTTTACCAAAAAAGGGCCTTTTTTATTACAGAACATTTCTTCTGAAGCAAGATAAATTAGGAACTAAAATAGAGCTTGATTTAAATATTAGTTTCTTCCTTCTCCCATTTTTCTTCCTTCTAAGAAAGGGCTTTTCCTGACTTTTCCCCCCAAGACCCTGTATATAGTCATCACTTTCCTCAGTTGTAGCTGAGAAGGCATCCTGATCATACTTGAATATTCTGCACCTACAAAATCTCATCCATCATTTTCCTTCCTTTAGAAAGTATGAGAATATTTGCCACAAGACTTAAAATTTTAAAGTTGTTGCTAGACATACCTAGGAAGTAATGAGAAGAAGTTGCTGAAAGATCTTCCTAATGTTAAAAAGAGCCCAAAGTATGATTAAACTGTTCATAATTATATTATTGAAGTACAGAAAAAGTACTGTCCTCAAGCAAGTCAAAGAGTCTTGAGCAATCATTCAGTATTTATTGTGTTGGGGAAAGAAAGGATGTGGATTTTGATTAGGGCCAGTGCCAGTAGTAAGAAATGTTGACATTCTCTTCAGCTGAACTTACAGGGAAACCTTAGCCAGGAATGAGAACACAGTACTCTCACTGTCTGGAGAAGCACTGCCCAACAGAAACATGCAGTGAAATATATAGATATATATATACTTAAAATTATATATAAAAATATATATATAATTTTCTAGTAGCCACATTAAAAAAGTAAAAATAAGTAATTGAAATTATTATAAATTTAATAATATAGTTTACTTAACCCAGTAATAAATATTATCACTTCGAAAGTGTTAATGATATATTTTACATTCTATCTTCATACTATATCTTTAGAATCCAATGGTATTTTACACTTATACGCACATCTCAGTTTGTACTAGCCTCACTCCAAGTGCTCAATAGCCACATGTGGCCACCTTATTGGACAGCAAAAGTTTATAGTGATTAGAACAGAGACTGGAAGCTCAGGTTAAAACCATGGAGAGCACCAAGATTTAAGTGGGGTGGAAGAACACAAAGGCTCTAGGGAGTGGGGAAAAACAGAGGCAGAGAAAAGGAAATGGGAGCTGACAAAAGTATTGTAAATAATTTTGTAAACAAAGTCAAGAAGGAGAGCATATCTAAAAGAACTCATCATCTCCATAGGAAAACTTATAATTTTCCTCCTCCAGAGCTGGTCATCTTCCAATGTCCTCTTTCTCATGAAATGAGAGAGGCACCACCATCCCTCAGAGTCCAGACAGAACCAAAGTGTCATTCTTGAAATCCCCTTACCCACCATATACAATCCATCACAAAAACCTGTCAAAATGCCTTCTAAGTATCCCAAATCCCTCTACCACTCAGATCTTCTACCAGACTCTTAGAGTCTACCACAAATTATTTTTGTCCCTTGCATGGATTATGACAAAGTAATCTCCATCTATTATAGAGCCCTCCAACTTTTTCCCTCCATTGCTACCTCAGGAATCTTTTAAATCTGCAAATCTAAAAATATTACTACCTGAGTAAAATCTTAAAAAGCCTAAAATCTTTCAAGGCTTGCAAGACCCTGCATGGTGTGGGCCTGTCACCTCTTTAATGCTTCTGTCATGAGTCACCCCTTCCATCACCACTCTAGCAGCATTGGCCTTTATTCAGTATCTTGTACTTGGCATGCTCCCTCCTACCACAGGATCTTTGCACATGTTCATTGCTGGTCACTCAGAGCCATAGCTCACTGTCCCCAGAACGTTTTGCATTCCTTTATGTCTCATACTGTTTCCTCTTTCTGAACTTCTACTCCTCTTCTTTTCTACCTGATTAGATACCATTCCTACTTTTTCTTCGGATCAAATATAGTCTCTATTCTGAAACTTTTCCAATTCTTAAGGGCAGAATTAAACATTTCTACCTCTGAGCTCTTAAATGCTCTGTTAATAGCACATTCTTTCACAAATTGTAACAAATATACCACACTAATGCAAGGTGCTAATAATAGGGTGGTATATGAGAACTCTGTATTTTATGCATGACTTTTCTATAAACCTCTAACTTCTTTAATAAAAAAGTCAATTAACCATAAAAACTAGAATCTACCCTAAAGATAATTTCTAAATGTTTTAAATAAAAGGTGAATTAACATACACACATAAAATACTATTGAGTTGATCCAAAATATCAGTGTTTCTTTTTCTAGGGTGAGCCTGGTCTTCCTGGCCCTTCTGGTCCTCCAGGACCCCCCGGTATTGGACATCAAGGCATGAAGGTAAAGATAGTTTATCTTTGGCCATTTATGAATATTGTATATATTGTAGAGTCTGGGGATCTCTGTTATGAACCCTATTCAGCCAAACCTTCACAGACACAAAAGACTGCCTGCTGAAGTTACTAACAGTTTGAATGCTTGGATACTGCAATGTCCTGGTCAGGGGGAATTACCACAAAGGATTAGCAATGTAATTTTTGATCTAGTTGGAATGAAAAACTTGCTTGCCTCCAAATACCCACTCTCTCGCCAATGTACATATAGTTCTGTTGAGTTTTCATAGACCAGAAATGTAAATATGCAAAAATGTTATCAGGAAGTGTAACACCTTAATGTATCAACTTCCTTCCTGCTCACATGAAATAAGTATAAGGAGATAGAACTGAGAAGAACTGAGTAAGTAAATGTGGAGCAATTGGTTGTAGGGAATAGAAATGGCTGGAACACCCAATACCTTAGGGTGCTCTACATCATGAAGCATGTAATAGAGCAGACGTGCTTATTTTTAGTAGGTTTTCTATGTTGTAACAATAAGACTTTGGTGCAGGACAAAAACAGAGAGAGTACCAAACAGTGCACTTTGAATGTAATCAAGTGTTGCCATGTATGACATTTAGACAATAAGCACAGTGAGACTTAGGGAGGATGGAGTTTATTTTGGCAGAGGTATTAGAGAAGAGTTCTAGAGGAGATAAAGTGTGAATCAGAACTTAAAGGGAAGGTGAAGTGGAACAGAACCATGATGAAAGAGGGGCAACATTCCTGGCTGGTGCTGAGGGGACAGGGAATAGCATGAGCATTGTTAGCTTGACCATAACGGTAACCAAAATGAATTGCCACTCAGTCCATCTTGCCAATTACTATACAGTAGTTTGTGGAAGCTAAAAGAGCTGCACTGCAGTTAGAGAAGAAGAGATGATGTACAGTTTAGGACATTTTTTTTACACTTAAATCCATGTGATTTAACCTCCTCTAAGATTTTTTCTATCTTTATGAATATGGAAAACCTCACTAGTTTGCTATTATAGTTTTTGAAATTGCCATAGTATAAGTATAGTATACTGTGTTTATTTTATCATTACCTATTTGCTCTTGTGTAGTAAGTGGTAGTGTGCTTAAGTGATTTTTTAAATTCCACAATTTTTTCTTTTTGATATATAAAAATGAGGATTTCTTGATTTAAAAACCTAAACTTTCCTTCTATTATTTATTTTTCTTAGGGAGAAAGAGGCCAAGAAGGAAGAACAGGAGCTCCAGGACCTATTGGAATTGGTGAGCCAGGACAGCCAGTAAGTACCAAGAAATTCTAGATGGATCAAAAACGACCAGTATAGTTCTCATGTGCTCTTTTTATTTAGAATAAATAGTTAAAATTAAGCCACTTTAGTTTTAGCAACACTTGAAATAGAGCCACATATACATGATTTGTATAACTGTATCTTTCTTACTGGCAAATAAAAGACTAATCAACCTGCCCAAGAAGAAAAGAGTTCTCATGTGTCAAAATTTCCTAGGACACAAGAGATCTAGATTCAGATCCAATCTCTGTATTTTGTTATTAATCTTCCTGTAACTATGAGAAAATAACTGGGAATGAGAATCTTGCTTATTACCTGATTCATCAATATACTCTAAAGCTAGGCTTGATGGTGGTATACAGATAATACCTATGCTATTTGCAGCTTCTACTTAATGTAGTTTTGAAGTTTACTATTGTTGAAGAAGAAAAAACTATGTTCCTATTAAAAGAGAATTGTAGAAGAAAGGGAGAAAACGTAACAATTCTAGGAAAGAACTTTAACTGACTTGACATACAAATAAAAATAACTGATTGTGAAATAACTAGTTTTCCCATTTGTTTTTGCATCGCATATATCCTCACGTGTAAATATTAGCAGAAAAATGTGCTTCCTTGCTGTATTCTGTGAGTGAAATAGCAGCATATTGTGTGAGGGTTAGGCTTTTCACTAAAGCCCAGATACCCTAATTTTAAAAAGAAAACATTGTATAGAGGGAAAAAACTCACTGTCTAATATCCAGAGGTCAGTGGTGTAGTCTAAGTTTCCACTAACTAGATAGTGACCCTAAAAGTAAACTATTCACTTCCTTGGGTACCTGTTTTAGTTATGTATTGCTGGAAGATAAACTGTCTCAAGATCTAGTGTCTTAGAGCAACAAATATTTCTTATTTTTCATGATCCTATGGGTTGACTGAGCAGTTCTGCATAAGAGCCAGCTGGGGTACTAGGATGGCTGACATGCTATGAATGACATTGCTAGTACTAGCTGTTGGCTAGGAGCTCAGCTGATGCTGTTGCTCAGGGCACCACAGTTCTTCTCCACATGTGTCTCTATATGTGACTTTTGGGGTTTCCTCACAGCATGGCTCTTGGGTTCCAAGATGAAGTGTTTTGTTTTGTTTTTTTAATAATTTTATTGATAAATCTTCACACACAAACATTCCATACATGGCATTCAAACAGTGGCTCACAGTGTCATCACATAATTGTGTCTTCATCACCATGATCATTTTTTAAAGCATTTGCATCACTCCAGAAAAAGAAAAAACCGATACATACCATACACGACTTACCCATCCCTCTCACTGACCACTAGTATTTTCATCTTCCCAATTTATTTTACCCTTTGTCCTCCATATTATTTATTTATTTTTTATCCATATTCTTTTTATTCATTCATCCATACCTTGGATAAAAGAAGCATCAGACACAAGGTTTTCACAATCACACACACATTATAAAGGTTTGTATATCTTTATACAATAGTCTTGAAGACTCACGAACACAGGTGAATAGTTTCAGATACTTCCCTCCATCCACTACAATACATAAACTAAAATGGATATCTATATAATGCATAAGAATAACCTCCAGGATAACCTCTCGACTGTGTTTGAAATCTCTCAGCCGCTTAAACTTTATCTCATTTCTCTCTCCCCCCTTTTGGTCAAGAAGGCTTTCTAAGCCCTTGATGCAGGTCTCTGCTCATCCCTAGAGTTCTGTCCCACGTTGCCAGGAAGGTTTACACCCCTGGGAGTCATATCCCATGCAGGAGGGAGGACAGTGAGTTCACCTGCCAAGTGGGTTTAAAAAGAGACGCCACATCTGACCAACAAAAGAGGTTCTCTGGGGGTGACTCTTAGGCCTAATTGTAAGTAGGCTGTGCTGGTTTGAAAGGAAGCATGCCCCCTAAGAAAAACCATGTTTTAATATAAATCCCATTTCATAAAGGTAGAATAATCTCTATTCAATACTGTATGTTTGAAACTGTAACAAGATCATCTCCCTGGATGGTGTGATTTAGTCAAGAATTTGTGTTAAACTGGATTAGGGGACGACATGTCTCCACCCATTTGGGTGGGTCTTGATTGGTTTATTGGAGTCCTATAAAAGAGGAAGAATTTTGGAGAATGAGAGATTCAGAGAGAGCAACACTATGAAGCAGAGAGTCCACCAGCCAGCAACCTTTGGAGATGAAGAAGGAAAACGCCTCCCGGGGAGCTTCATGAAACTGGAAGCCAGGAGAGAAAGCTAGCAGATGACGCCGTGTTCTCCATGTGCCCTTTCAGATGAGAGAGAAGCCCTGACTGTGTTCAGCACATGCCTTCTCACTTGAGAGAGAAACCCTGAACTTCATTGGCCTTCTTGAACCAAGGTATCTTTCCCTGGATGGATGCCTTTGATTGGACATTTCTATAGACTTGTTTTAATTGGGACATTTTCTCGGCCTTAGAGCTATAAACTAGCAACTCATTAAATTCCCCTTGTTAAAACCAGTCCGTTTCTGGTATATTGCATTCCAGCAGCTAGTAAACTAGAACATAGGCTTAGCCTATCCTTTGCAGGAATAAGTTTCATAGAGGCGAACCCCAAGATCGAGGGCTTGGCCTATTGATTTGGTTGTCTCCACTGCTTGTGAGAATATCAGGAATTCTCCAAATGGGAAAGTTGAATATTTCATCCTTTCTCCCCAGTTCCCCCAAGGGGACTTTGCAAATACTTTTTTATTCTCAGCTCAGATTACTCTGGGATATATTGGGGCATCACACTAACCTGGACAAACCAACAAAATCTCACACCCTTCTCAAATCCATGTACATATGGTATTCAATTAAACTGACCATACAAGTTGTTCTAGTTTGCTAGCTGCCGGAATGCAACACACCAGAGATGGATTGGCTTTTAATAAAAGGGGATTTATTTTGTTGGTTCTTCAGAGGAAAGGCAGCTAACTTTCCACTGAGGCTCTTTCTTACGTGGAAGGCACAGGATGGTCTCTGCTGGTCTTCTCTCCAGGCCCTTGGGTTCCAACAACTTTCCCCGGGG
>PVIY010010146.1:0-69831 GCA_004026745.1 Myrmecophaga tridactyla
CTTAATTTAGACATTTTCATAGCCTTAGGCTTGTAACTTAATAAATTCCCTTTATAAAAGTCAAAAAAAAGAAGAAAATATACTAGAGATACACAACAGCAGATTTGAAGAGGCAGAACAAATAATAAGTGAACTAGAGGACTGAGCAATTGAATTTAAACACACATAAGAACAAATTGCAAAAAAAAAAATGAAAAAAACAAACTTGAATTGGATCCCATGCAAATGATGGACAATATGATGTGCAAATCAAGAATCACTTCATCCCAGAAGGAGAAGAGTTAGGGGCTAGGAAGAGTATTCAAGGAGCTAATTGGGGAAAACTTCCCAACCCTTATATAAAGAAATAAACATTCAAATCAAAGAAGTCAAATGGATTCCAAATAGAATAAATCCAAATACACCCCCTCCAAGACACATACTATAAGACTGTCAAATGCTGAAGAGAAGGAGAAAGTCCTGAAAGCACCAAGAGAAAAGTGATCCACCACATACAAGGGGAGCCATATAAGACTAAATTCTAACTATTCAATGGGCACTATGGAGGTAAGAAGGTAGTAGTATGATATATTTAAAATTCTGAAAGAGAAAAATTCCCAGCAACGAATTCTTTATCCAGCAAAGTTGTCCTTCAAAATGAGGGAGAGTTTAAAATTTCACAGACAAACAAATGCTGAGAGAATTTGTTAACAAGAGACCTGCCCTATACAAAATACTAAAGGAAGTTCCGTCGGGTGGAAAAATAAATAAATAAAGGAGAGAGATGTCTAGAGGATTGTACAGAATTGAAGAGTATTAGAAAGAGGAATTTAAAGGAGAAAAAGAGAGACAGGGAAAAAATAGATCTGACAAATAAAAAGCAAGAGATACGATGGTAGATTCAAGAGCTACCTTTATTATTCAGTAATAACTTTGAAGGTTAATGGACTGAGCTCCCAATTAAAAAATACAGACTGGCACTATGAAATTAAAATTATGATCCATCTGTATGCTGTTTACAGGAGACTCATCTTAGACTCAAGAATACAAATAGATTGAAAGTGAAAGGATGAACAAAGATATTCCATGCAAACTGTAACCAAAAGAAAGCAAAATAGACTTTAAAGGTAACAAGGGCATAAGAGATAAAGACCACTATATATTAATAATAATGTATAATATATGATAATTAATAATTATATATTAATAAAAGGGACACTTCACCAAAATGAAATAATAATCATAAATGTTTATGCACCCAGTCAAGGAACTCTAAGGTACATGAGGCAAACATTGGCAAAAATGAAGGGAAAAATAGATGTTTCTACAATAATAGAGGAAAGCTTCAATACACCACTCTCTTCTATAGATAGAACAAATAGACAGAGGATCAACAAGGAAACAGAGAACCCAAACAATGTGATAAATAAATTAGACATAACAAACATATAGAGATCATTACACCCCAAAACACCAAACATTCCAAAAAGAACTACCACCATTCCTGCTCAAATTATTCCAAAAATTTGAAGAAAAAGGAACACTACCTACCTCATTTTATGATGCTAACATCACCCTAATACCAAAACTGAATAAAGGGGAAACACAGACCAATCTCCCTCATGAATATAGCTGTGAAACTTCTCAACAAAATACTTGCAAACAAATCCAATGGCACATTAAAAGAATTATACACCACAATCAAGTGGGGTTTATTCCAGGCATGTCAGAGTGGTTCAATACAAGAAAATCAATTAATGTAATATAACACATCAAAAGGAAAAATCACATGATCATCTCTATTGATGCTGAAAACACATTTGACAAAATTCAGCATCTTTTTCTGATAAAAACACTTCAAACTTGATTCAGTAGGAATCAAGATAAAGGACATATATGAAAAATCCACAGCAGCATCATACACAATGGTAAGAGGCTGAAAGCCTTCCCTTTAAGATCAGGAATGAGACAAGAATGCCCACTGTCACCACTAGTATTGAACATTGTGCTAGAAGTTCTAGCTAGAGCAATTAGGCAAGAAAAAGATATTAAAAGCATCCAAATAAGAATGAAAGAAGTAAAACCCTCATTATTTGCAGATTACATTATCCTATATTTGGAAAATCCCAAAAAATCTATAATAAAGGTACTTGAGTTAATAAATAAGTTCAGCAAAGTGGCAGGATACAAGATTAATGTGCAAAAAACAGTAATGTTTCTATACACTAGTAATGACTTAACTGAAGGGGCAATTAAGAAAAAAATTACATTCACAATAGCAACTAAAAGCATAAAGTATTTAGGAATAAATTTAACCAAGGACGCAATGGATCTGTACACAGAAAACTACAAAACATAGCTAAAAGAAATCAAAGACCTAAATAGGTGGAAAGGTATTCCATGGTCATGAATAAGAATGCTAAATGTCGTTAAGATGTCAATTCTATCCAAATTGATCTACAGATTCAATGCAATATCTATCCAAATTCCAACAACCCACTTTGCAGACTTGTAAAAGCTAGTTATCAAATTTATTTGGAGGGGAAAGGGGTTACAAGTATTCAAAAAAACATCCTTTAAAAAGAAGAATGAAGTGAGAGAACTTACACTTCCTGAATTTAAATCTTATTACAATGCCACAGTGGTCAAAATAGCTCCTGTGGAAGACAGCTGGGCAATTTCTCAGAAAACTGAATATTGAGTTGCCCCAAGACCTGGCAATTCTGCTATTCAGCATATACCCAGATGATATGAAAGTAATGGCACAAATAGACATTTGCACACTGATGTTCATAGTGGCATTATTCACAATTGCCTAAAGATGGAAACAATCCAAGTGTCTGTCAACAGATGAGTGGATAAACAAAATGTGTTCTATACATATGATGGAATATTATGCAGCAGTAAAAAGGAATGAAGTCCTGTAGTATACAACAACATGGATGATCCTTGAAGACATAATGCTGAGTGAAATAAGCCAGACACAAAAGGATAGATACTGTATAATTTCACTAACATGAACCACCTAGAAAATGTAAATGCAGAGTCTATATGTAGAATATAGGGGACCTAGAGATAGAAAGAAGTAACAGAAGGGGAAGTTACCTAATATGTACAGGGATTTGTTAATGAGGTTGATCTTAAATGTTTGGGAATGGATAGACAGGATGGTAATTTGTTACTGGGATTACAGGTAACAGCGCCTATTGAAGTTGAATATGATTGAAAGGGGTGTCTCAAATCATGTACCTCACTGATTAGCACTATAAATATAAATAAGTTCTGGCATGAATTACTTCAAGTGTATAACACTTCTACAAAGAATTGATGATAAAGTGGTATATGGGGAAAATTACCTATCACATGCTATGGACTATATTTAACAGCAATACCTTACTAGTACCACACAATTCCTAGGGGTAAATAAATAGGGTGTATAAGGGATATGTGGTGTTCCGGTTTTCTTTTTTGTGTAGCTGTGTATATCTGTTATTTTTCCCTCTGGAGCAATAAAAATTGTCTAAAATTGAGAGTGAGGCCATGGAGCCTAGAATAGGGAATGAGATCTGGTGATTCAATATTAGCAGAATGTAATACTATGATGCATTCCAGAGTTTTGGAGGCAGATAATAACGAAGTATTTGCAGAGTCCCTTGAGGGACTAGAGAAAAAATATGCAACTACTAACTTCCCCACGTGAGAAATTCCTGATATTCTCTCAAGCATTGAGGACTCCCAGTTTAAAAAGCCAAGCCCTCAATCTTGAGGCTGGACTTTATGAAACTTATTTCTGTAACAGTAAAGGTAAGCCTACTTAGAAAACACACCTAAGAGTCATCCCAAGAGAACCTCTTTTGTTGCTCAGATGTGGCCTCTCTCTCTGTAAGCCAAACTCTTTAAATAAATGCATTACTTTCTCCCCTACATGGGACTTGAGTTTCAGGGATGTGAGTCTCCCTGGCAACATGGGACATGACTCCAGAGATGAGCCTACATGGGACATGACTTTCAGGCACTGTGGGATTGAGAATGTCTTCTCAAGAAGGGGGGAAAGAAATATAACAAAATAATGTTTCAGTTGCTAAGAGATTTCAAATACAGTCAAGAGGCCATTCTGGAGGTTACTCCTATGCAAGCTCATTCAATATTACAAACTGCCAAGGTATGCCAAGCTTCAACCAACACTATTCCTGAAAACCCTAAAGAAAACCCAGAGCTCTATCTAAGATCTAAAAAAGTTTTACTTTTTAAGTTTATCAATTTTTTTTATTTTTTTTTTGGGGGGGGGGTGCATGATCTGGGAATTGAACCTGGGTCTCCTGCATGGAAGATGGGCATTCTAACCACCAAGTTACCCATGTACCCTTAAGTTTACTTTTCAGAAAGTTAAAACCTCCATATTGTTCCTATGCCAGAGAAGCCCTGAAACCTAGAGGTACCAGTCTCTCACAAAACATCAACCAGTTGCATTTCCCTACCCCATAATGTCGACACCCCTTTTCAACATGAAGTTAGAATGGTCATTGCTCAAATATCCCTGAAGATTAGGGAATAATCAAATGAGAGGGAGGAGTTGTAACAGAGAAATTAAGATTTAACAAATGATTATCACTACCAAATGATTATACAGATATTTTTTTTTAGGTTCTAGTGTATTAGAACAACCATAAGGAAATACCTGAAATTATGGGACTGTAACCCAGACCATACTTTGTAATTTCCACTATAACTACTTGTTAAACTGAACCCTGAAATTTATCGCTTTTCTGTATATATATTTCACAATTAAAATTTTTTAAAAAAAGATAATGCAGATTATGTTGTGTAGAAAGAACTGGAGAGGGTAAACAAAGGGAGTTAAATCAGCATGGGGCAGCTTATTAGAAAGCAATTACAACAGTCAAGAGAGTAAGTAACAAACACTAGACTCAAGGCAATTTATAATGGAAATGGGGATAGGGGAAAAAATTAGGGAGATGAAGGAGAGGGAGAAGACTAGGATGCTCTAGATTTTTCACCTGAGTAGCGAGAAAATAATGTTGCCATAAATGGAGATAGAAAATATAGATAGAGGGGCAAATGACCAAAGCAAAATTGTGGGGTTTTGATGCGTATTAACTCATGACACAATGTGCCAGCCATGGAGCATTCCACTGAGATTAAAAGAACCTGCTGTTGGTAGAACAGTTGATCAACAGTGCCAGCTCCCATACCTTTGGTTCCGGGAGGCCAGGCTGCCTCCCAGGGCTGCCTTTGAAAGCCAACCACCCCTATTTAATATAGTACTCCTCTAGTGGACAGCTTTTCTTAGGGACTCCCCATTAGCCCACCTGAGACTTTCTCAGAACCGTGCTGCAGTCTTAGGTTCTTCTTAACCAATCTATGCTTCTCTCTCCTTTCACAGGTATCAGACCTGCATCATAATCTGAAGTCTCCCCTTGCCCATTCTATTCCTTCCCTCTTCATCTTCCACAAACGTTTTCTTCAATGAGTTTCTTGCATGTTTAATACCATCTTGGCATCTCTTTCTCAGAGGATACCAATATTACAAGACAATATGTCAGATGTCAACTAAGCAACTGGAGTGATAGATTTGGGAATTAACATGCACTAATCTCTGAACTAGGATGAAGTGATTCCAAGGCTGCAGGCCTTCGGAAACACCCTACTATTTTATAACACATTGTTGCATGTGCTAAGAGCTGGAGAATGGTGGTTGGCAAGAGGTAGAAAACATAGGCTATTCAGAATAATCAATGTGGATGAGGTTTAGAGACCTTAGATTACAATGTGGCATTGAAAAACCATAAACAGAGTAATATTTTAGCATCCACAACAGTCCTAACTTTAATATTTGTATAAATAGTGAAACCTATAATTCTTGGGATCTTCATGCCAATGTTGAAATATGAGAACTGGACTAATCCTTCTATCCTTTCCAATGGGAATAGTTATATTATGTAATTATACAAAGTTACATCTGAACTTAAGACCGTGTAAAAATAGTGAGTTAATTCTAAATAACTACACTAGTTCTCCTTGCAGCTAGAATCAAATTACATTGTGTATTTGTCTTTAATTAATGTATCAGAGGGACCAGAAGCAGAGGCTAGAAACATTTTTATAGTTTAAGTTCATCTTTCATCTAAACATTAATAAAAACTTGTCATTTTACATAAAAATATTTTTTTCTCTTTTGCTATCTTCTTATCTGAAATGCATTTAGTGTATAGCACTTATTCCCCTTTTGCAGATCAAAAAAAAACTTCTAAATTATTTGTAAGTCTGTATATTTAATTTATTGTCCGTCAAATTTATCCGTAATATCATCAGAACAATTGGTTATTATAGCAGTAGACATCAAACATTATTACGGATATTTGTAGATTAGCAAACACAAGTCAAGATATAATATGCAGATATAATATGAAGTTGATAAAAGAACTAGCTTCCGTCAAGATATTAATAAACACTCCAAAGGTAAGATTTTACATCGTTAATTGGCTTTCTTAGAGTTAATCGAGTTACATAAAGAAACAGTAAATGGTTTACCTTTTGGAGCTTCTTGATCCATTAAGGGATGAATTAATGGATAGTTATATTTTGATGTTTTCTGGTTCATTTCTTGGAGACTAGGTAAATAATACATTAAAATATCAAATGGTAATAATAAATTCAAAGTATTACTGAGTGCTTTTATATTTAACCTAATAAAGTTGAACTTCAAATATGAAACAATTATATTAAAATATTAATAAGCCATGATTTAAGAATGACTGTCTAGTAACAATCTGTTTAGTACAAATCAAAATTAGAACAAAGTTTGAGTCAGAAATTTTAGAAACTACTAGCAAAAGACTACCTCATCTATCACAAAGAAAAACATCATCTGTTTATTGACTAAGATAGAAATTCTAAAATTTAAGAGGTGACCAAAACATCAGGAGGAAACGGATTTGATTCAGTGTAGTGAAAATCTTGGTATTAATCTAAAACAAGATTTTCTTCATACAAGAGATACAAAATTCAGTTATTTCCATTGATGTATCGTTAACTTTGCTGCAATGAGAGACAGCCTGATTGTGTAATAGTCTTCTGAGTAGTTTCTTCTTTAATGAATCCTCACAATCTCAACAAACATTTAAAACTGCAGAAATTATTTTAAACCTCTCAAATGGAGCACATAACATGAATAAGCTTAAACAAGCTATTATCCAAACTTTGGAAAACAATAATTTGATGTTTTACATTCTCAATTTGGGGTCATATAATAAATAATGACTATACTATCCTGAGTTAATATAGCACTCCTTTCTTCCAAGGCTCACCAAACACTTCTCATTGTCACATTTTTCTTTACAGGATCCTTCAGTTAGAAGATAAATTATTTTCCCTACAGTTTACAAATAAAGATAAACAAGATGTTAAATTGAGTCACTGAGGTCACATAGTTAAGCAATAGCAAAAGCATTCACACATTGTGTCCCCAATTTAGTACCTCTTTCATTAAACATGTCTTTATTATACATGTCTCTCTGAAGTCCAAATTTATTAAATGTTAAATCTAAACATACCGAAATGAGTTAGCTGAGTTTCCAGAAGGTTAAAAAAAGTATCATCCACAACTTTTGATTTCCCGATGAGACTTCTGATACTGCCAGAAAGGATATTCTAAAGCAAACAGTTTACTACTATACTCACTGGCAACAAGTCCACACAGAGGGGATTAAGGATCCTGACAGCTGCAGCTTCAGAGCCTCTGGTAATACAGCAATGAAGTTTTGACACACTGTAAATAAGGGCGCTGAGGAAAAGTAGGAATATTCCACATCAGAGTCTCACAGTAAGATCAGGGCTAGAGATGAGAGGGGACTATAAACCACTTCTTACTGTAACTGAGACTATTTGGAGGAGGCAACTCATTTTTTTAACTTCAATGCCAAGAATTACTCTAAGTCTTAAATTTGATATCCTATCAAATAGAGGCTGCGTACTTTTCCATGTCACCTGCTTGGGTTGTGAACACCTTTTTTAGTATCAGACAACACACAAGAATGTGTGCAGCATTGCTCTAAATCCTGGAATCAAATTAGCGGGATTTCTTTCTATTTAGATTCGATATAAGACTGAGGGTGTATGTCTATCTGTGCACATGCCTATGTGCATATATGTGTACATCTCAAAGTACATATAACATTTCTCATCCCTGGAGATATTTTATATTAAAAATGGTAACACAAATCAAGTGATATCACAAAGTTAAATAAATTTAGGAGTGTGAGTACAGCTTCTAAAAAGTAATTTATACACCATGATTTAAATAAAACTGAATTGAGGTCATTATTAATATACCGGACAGGAGTAGGAGTCTGGAGCTTGGGTTTTAGTTCTTCCTGTCAACAATTAGCTTCTGCTTTTAAGCCATTTACTTAGTATGGTTTTTTGATTTCTCATCTATAAAACAAGGAAATAAAAGACACACATGCATAACTGCAGAATAAATATTTTAAGTAAAAACATTCTAGAAAGTTCAAAATTCTAAAAATACAAAGAATTATTCATATACAGTTAATTCATGAAAGAGGACACTTTCTCTTTTTGTCTCCTTAAAACAAGAAGAGAGTATCATTTGGTGAATAAAAATCACGTCTTATTTAAAAGATCAGGCAATCATCAATGCTAGATTTCTTAAGACAAAGAATCCCTAGCTTGATCATCCTAACCAACATGATGACAATTATTTCAGTTATACTGAACTGTTTTAAAAATTCATAGAAACTTGTCTCCAGATGTAAGGAGCTTATAACATACATCTTCTTCCATTGAGAACTTACAAAGCATATAATTTTTTATTTTTTTTTGTATGCTGTATGGCAGGGTCACATTTCATTCTTTTTCCATGTGAGTATCCTGTTATTGCCCCACCATTTACTGAATTTGTATGTTTTTGTTGGTTTCTTTGTTTGTTTGGGAAGTGCACAGGCAGGGAATTGAACCAGGGTCTCCTGCATGGCAGGCCAGAATTCTACCACTCAACTACCCTCACACCCCAGAAAGAATATTTTAAACACACACACATCTGTTAGGAGGCATTAGAGAGCTACTGAGTTCATGAACTCCATACATTTGCTGATTTTTATTGTACAGAAAGAGGCTGAGAAGCCAAAAAGAGGACAACTCAAAGAACTGAGGAGACAAAAGAATAGTGTTTGGGGCTGGCAAGGTAACCAGAAATGGAGGTCCCAAAACCCCAGAAAGAAGTGAAGGATAAGTAAGCCTGATGCTAAGCAGACATTTCATGCAAGACACTTGTTGATTAAGCTGTTCAGGGCAAGAGGCTAATTTGCCAAGCACAAAATGGCAAAAAAGGCAGAGAAAACTCAAAGGAAGAGGGTAACATCCTAAGCTGTCAGTTGGTTTCCCTAAAAAACTACCTTCTAGGAAAGAGGAAAACTAGAACATATACTCTTAAAAGACTGCAAGGCAACCTTGAATCCAGTTAGTCCCTAATTAGATTGAGGTGATTTCCCATCTGCTGCCTGCTAGAATACCTCTGGATCCTCTCTAGAGAAAGATCTAGAGCATTTACAGTTTCTTATACACAATGTCCAGCATTCAATCAAAATGAACCAGGCATACCAAGAAACAGACAACAGAAATAAGCCCACAGGTGGCCAAGATATACAACAGAAATAAGCCCACAGGTGGCCAAGATATTGGAGTTATTAATAAAGTAACCATGATTAAGATGTCAAAGAAAATAGAGGGCAAGAAGAATTACACCAGACAACCTTTGAGTTCAAATAAAATAGAAGAATAGAACTGAAAAAATGCAATAAATGAAATGAAGGACTCAATAGATGGGCTTATAAACCTAAAGATTAATGAAAGGTAGATAATTTTATAGAAAAAGCATATCATTTCCCCATGCCTGCTCAAGAAAAAAAAAAAGTATATCATGGTCATCATTGTAAATAAGTTTTAGATATACAAACATGTTGAATAGTGATAAACCTGTTTTACTGCTGTTTGTTCTAAGCGGGCAGACTTTTTATAGGTGAAATGGTACCTTTGATTTTTTTTATTAGAGAAGTTAAAAGTTTACAAAAAATCGGGTGGGCCACGATGGCTCAGCAGGCAAGAATGCTTGCCTGCCATGCCAGAGGACCCGGGTTCGATTCCCGGTGCCTGCCCATGTAAAAGAAAAAAATAAAAAATAAAAAAAGTTTACAAAAAATCACGCAAAGAATACAGCTCCCATACACACCCCTACACAGGTTTCCCTATCATTAACACTTTGCATTAGTGTAGTAACCTTATTACAATTGATGAACAATATTATTATAGTTATTCTATCAGAGTCCGTAGTTTACGTTAGAGTACACTGCTTGTTGTATAGTCCTGTTATTTTTCTAGTAATATACATACAACCTAAAATTTCCTCTTTCAATCATTCACATATATAATTCAGTGTTGTCAATTACATTCACAGTGTTGTGTGACCATCACCACCACCATTACCAAAACATTTCCACTACCCCAAATAGAAACTCTGTACCAATTAAACATTTACACCCCACTTCTTACCACCACTGTGGCCCCTGGGAACCTATATTTTAGTTTCTATATCTATGAATTTGCTTATTCTAATTATTTCATCTCTGTGATATAACATTTGTCCTTTTGTATCTAGCTTATTTCACACAACAAGATGTCTTCAAGGTTCATCCATGTTGTTGCATCTATGAAACTTTTATTCCTTTTTATAGCTGTATAATTTTCCATTGTATGCTTATACCACATTTTGTTTATCCATTCATCTCTTGATGGACACGAGTTGTTTCCATCTTCTGACAATTTTGAATAATACTGCTGTGAACCTTTGCAAAGATCATTCAAGTCCCTGCTTTCAATTCTTTGGGGTATGTGCTGCTATGAAAGTGTTGTGTACCCCAGAAAACCCATGCCCTTCAATCCTAATTTAATATTGTAGGGTGGATACCTTTGATTACATTGTTTCCATGGAAATGGACCCACTCAATTGTTGGTGTGTTCTTTTCATTAGATTACTCAATGGAGATGTGGCATGCCCAATTATGGATGTACCCTTTTTTATTAGATGGAGATGTAACTCTGCCCATCGAAGGTGGGTCTTGATTAGCTTTAATCAGTTACTTCAGAGCCAACACAGATACAGACAGGGAGCCTAGACAGGGACGCTGTAGATGAAGAGCCCAGCAGACATCACATGTGCCTTCCCAAGAGATGCTAAGCAAGCCAGAACCCAGAGTTGTGTCTGGGAGTAGCTATGTGAAGGCCCACAGATGCTTAGAGAGGAAACCACCGGCATCAGAAGCTGGAAGCAATGGAACTAGGAACAAGGACCAGCAGACACCAGTCATGTGCTTTCCTATATGACAGTGGCCTTTCTTGGGTCAAGGTAACTTTATCTGGATGCCTTAGTTTAGACATTTTATGACCTTAGAACTGTAAACTTGTGACTCAATAAATTCCATTTATAAAAGCCATCCCATTTCTGATATATTGCATTCCAACAGCTTTAACAAATCAAACAGGGTATATTTTTAAAACTGGAATTGTTGGGCCATATGTTAATTCTACACTTAACTTTCTGATGAACCAGCTAACTGCTTTCCACAGAGGCTGCAACATTTCATATTCTCATCAACAAATAAACAGGTTTTCCTATTTCTCGACATCCTCTCCAACACTTACTTTCCATTTTTTAAATAGTAGCCATTCTAGTGGGCATGAAATGATATCTCATTATGGTTTGTATTTGCTTTCCCTAATGGCAATTGATATTAAGCATCTTTTAATATGCTTTTATTGGCCATTTGTATATCTTATTTGGAAAAATGTCTATTCAAGTTTCCTGCCCATTTTTTAAAATTGGGTTGTTTTTGTGCTGTTGAGTTGTAAAATTTCTTTATATAGTCTGGATATTATCAGATATGTAGTTTCCAAGTTTTTTCTCCTATTCTGTAAGTTGTCTTTTTACTTTCATGATGAAGTCCTTTGATGCACAAAAGTTTTTCAGTAAGATCAAATAACATTTACATATTTTTTTCTTTGTTGTTTGTGCTTTTGGTGTAGAGTCTAAGAAACCATTGCCTATAATTTAGTTTCCTGGCTGGTAAGACAAATACTATGCATTAAGTTGACTTTAACAATGGGAGTTTATCAGCTTATGGTTTTGAGGCTAAGAGAAGTCCAAAATCAAGGCTTCAAGGTGATGCTTTGTCCCAGAAGACTGTGGCATTCTGGGGCTGGCTGCTGATGGTAATTGGTCCTTGGCTTTCTGCTGCTTAGCAATGCAGTCTCTCCTAACTTCCCCCTTCTCTAATGGGGTCTGTTGACTTTCGGCTTCTGGCTGCTGCCTCTGGCTTTCTCTCTGTGTGTCTTAATTTCATTCTGTTTATAAAGGACTAGTAATAGGATTAAGACCAATTCTGATTCACATCTTGACTGAAGTAATCTCATCAAAAGGTCCTTTTTACAAGGGTTCACACCCACAGGAATGGATTAAGTTTAAGAACATATTTTTCTGTGATAAACAACACCGCAGCCTATTACAAGGTCCTGCAGATGTTTCCCTATGTTTTCTTTTAGAAGTTTTACAGTTTGGGCATTATAATTGGACATCTGATCCATTTTGAGTTAATTTTTCTATAAGGTGTGAGGTAGGAGCCCACCTTCATTCCTATCTGTATAGATTTCCAGTTTTTCCAGGACCATTTATTGAATGATCACTCATTCAATTGAGTGGACTTGGTGCCCTTGTCAATTGGTAATATGCAAGAGTTTATTTCTGAACTCTCAATTAGATTCCACTGGTCTATATATCTGTCTTTCTGCTGGTACCAAGCTATTTTTTATTACAATAGCTTTAAGTTTTAAAATTGGGAAGTGTGAGTTCCACAAATTTGTCCTCCTTTTCATGACAGTTTGGCTATTCAGGATTCCTTACCCTCCCATATAAATTTCATGATTGGCTTTTCCATTTCTGCAAAGAAAGCTGCTGAAATTTTTACCAGGAATATGTCAAATCTGTAAATCTACAGATTTTACTTTGAGTACAATTGACATCTTAATGATATTTATTTCTCCATTCCATGAACAGGAAATGTTCTTGTCCTCCCATTTATTTTTGTCTTTTTTTTATTTCTTTCCCCAGTGTTTTTAGATTTCCATGTACAAGTTCTTTACAAACTTGGTTAAATTTATTCCTAGATATTTTATTTTTATGGCTGTTATTGTAAATGGAATTATTTTCGTGATTTTTTCAGACTGTTCAATACTAACATACTGAATACTAATTTTTGCATGTTGTTCTTGCACTCACCGCTTTAATGAATTCATTTATTAGTTTTAGTACCTTTAGTGTAGATTTTTCAGGATTTTCTATAAATAAGATGTTACCTGCAAATGGGAAAAGTTTTAATTCTTTTCCAGTTTGGTTGTCTTTTTTTTTTTTTTTTTTTAACTTGCCTAATTGCTCTAGCTAGAATTTCCAGCGCGATGTTGAATAAAAGTGGTGTCAGTGGGCATCCATATCTTATTCCTGTTCTTAGAGGGAAAGTTTTCATCTTTTACCATTGCGTATGTTACCTGTGGGCTATTCACATATGCTCTTTGTCATGTTAAGGAAGTTTCCTTCTATTCCTAATTTTCCACTTGTTATCAAGAAAAGATGCTAGATTTTGTCAAATGACTTTCTGTATTGAGATGATCATGTGTTTTTTTCCCCTCCATTCTATTAATGTGGTATATTAACCTAATTGATTTTCTTATGTTGAAACACACTTTTACTTAGAATAAATTCTATTTGATTTTATAAATCTTTAGATTTTATTTTGATGTGCTATTGGATTCAGTTTCCTAGTATTTTATTGAGGATTTTTGCACCTATACTCATAAGAGATTTAGATCTGTAGTTTTGTTTCCTTGTCGTATCTTTATCCATCTTTGGTATTAGGGTGAATTGGCCTCACAGAATAAATTAGGAGGTGTTCCCGCCTCATCAGTTTTTTGGAAGAGTGTGAGCAGGATGGCATTGGTTCTTGGGAATGCTTGGCAAAGTTCACCAGTAAAGCCATCTGGTCCTGAGCTTTTCTTTGAGTGGTTTTTTGGTTGCTATTTGATCTCTTATCATTGATCTGTTGTGATCTTCTGTTTCTTCTTGAGTCATCTCAGGGAATTTGTGTGTTTTTGGAAAGTTGCCATTCATTTAGGTTCTCTAATTTGTGGCATATAGTTGTTCATAGTATCCTTATAATCCTATTCATTTCTGTGCGGTGAGTAGTAACTACCCCCATCCTTTAATTTCTGATTTTGGTTATTTGCATCCTCCCTCTTTTTTTTTTCTGTCAGTCTAGCCAAAGTTTTGTGGGTTTTATTGATCTTTCTGAAAAACAACTTTTGGTTTCACTGATTCTCTCTATATAAAAACTATCTCCACCATAATCTTTGTTATTTTCTTCCTTCTGCTCACTTTGAATTTAGTTTTACTCTTCTTTTCCTGGATGCTTTAGTTGTGAAGTTGGGTTTCTAATTTGAGATCTTTCTTCTTTTTGAATGTAATCATTTAGAGCTATATATTTCCCTCTCAGCACTACCTGTGTTGCATCCTATAAGTTTGGGGATGTTGTGCTTTTGTTTCCATTTGCTTTGAGATATTTCCCACTTTCCCTTGTGAATTTTTTGGTCCAATGGTTAAGAGTATGTTGTTAAATTTGCACATGTTCATGAATTTTCCAGTTCTTTCTTTTATTGACGTCTAGCTTCATTCCATTATGTTTGGGGAAGCTAAGTTATATGTTTTCAATATAAATTCATTGAGACTAGTTTTGTGCCCTAACATATGATCTTTTCCAAAGAACAATCTATGTGCACCAGTGAAGAATGTGTTCTGCTGTTGTATATTTGTCTGTTAGGTTTATAGTATTGTTCAAGTCTTTTATTTCCATATTGATCTTCTGTCTACATATTCTATTCATTATAGAAACTGGTGTTCTGAGGTCTTCTACTATTAATCTAGATTCATCCATTTCTCCTTTAAAATATATATGCTTCATATATTTTGAGACTCTGTCATTAGGTGCATATATATTTTATAATACATCTTCTTGTATAATTGAATCCTTTAGAAGTATGTAATGGTTCTTTTGTCCCTTGTCTTTGACTGAGTCTATTATATCTGATTTTAGTATAGCTACATCAGCTCTCTTTTGGTTACTATTCACATGGTATATTTTTTCATCCTTTCATTTTCAACCTACTTGTGTCTTGAATTTAAGGTGAGTCTCTTGTGAGCAGCATATAGGTGGGTCATGCTTTTTATCCATTAAGCCAATCTCTGTCTTTTGACTAGAGAATTTAACCATTTTACATTTAAAGTAACTACTGATGAATCAGGACTTTCTTCTGCCATTTTGCTATTTGGTCCTTGTAAGTCATATACTTTTTTGTCCCTCAACTCTTCTGCTAATTTCTTTGTTCATATTTATTTAATTTTTTGTAGGGTACCATTTTGAGTTGCTTCTATTTCCTTCTGTAAATATTTTTCAGATATTTTATTTGTGGTTACCATGGGGCTTAAATTTAATATCCTAAGTTGTTAACAATCATGTTTGGTTTGATACCAACTTGGCTTCAATTGCATAAACATTGTTTCTGTAGCCCTTCATCCCTTACTTTTTTGTTGTACTTGTTACAAATTATATATTTACACACTGTATGTCCAAAACCACAGATTTATCATTAGTTTATGCATTTGCATTTTAGAACCTGTAAAAAAAAAAAAAAAAAAAAAAAAAAAGGGGGGGTAGTTACATAGCAAAGCTATAATACAATATTATGGCATTTATAATTACCCATATGATATCTTTACTAGAAGTCTTTATTTCTTTATGTTGATTTGGTACACTATTTAGTGTCCTTACCTTTCTATCTGAACAATTCCCTTTAGCACTGCCTGTAGGGCAGGTCTAGTGGTGACCAACTCCCCCAGATTTTGTTTAACTGGGAATGTACTAATTTCTCCCTCATTTATGAAAAACAATCTCATCAGATATAAAATTCTTGGTTGGCAAATGTTTTCTTTCAGCACTTTGAATATTTCACCCCACTGCCTTCTTGCCTCCATGGTTTCTAGTAAGAAATCAGCACTATACTTTAATAGGCCTCTCTTGCACATAACACATTGCTTTTCTCCTGCAGTTTTCAGAACTCTCTCCTCTTCCTTGGCATTCAAGAGTTTGACAACTCTGTATCTGGGCATATTTCACTCCTAATTTATCCTGTTTGGGGCTCATTGCCCTTCTTAAATGTGCATATTCATGTCTTTCATTAAGTATGGGAAGTTTTCTGCCATTATTTATTTGAATATTCCTTCTAGCACTACCATAATGTGCATATTGTTATGTTTAACAGTATTCATGGGTCTCTTAGGCTCTGTTCACTTTTTTCCCTCTGCTGTTCAGCCTAAATCATCTCAATTGTCCTGTTTTGAACTGAATGATTCTTTTGTCTGCCAACTCCAATTTGCTGTTGAAACTCTAGGTAATTTTTCATTTCAGCTAAAATTGTTTTCAACACCACTGTTTCTATTTGGCTTCTTTTAAAATTTTCTATCTCATTATTGATTCTCATACTATTCATTCATTCTTCTTCTAATATCATTTGGTTCTTCTTCTGCATTTTCCTTTATCTCCCTGAACATATTGAAGATCATTTTTTAAAAAGTCTTTGTCAGTGTATCCGAAGTCCGGCATTTTTCATTGATGTTTTCTGAATTTTTATCTTGTTCTTTTGGGTGGGCCATTTCTTAATTTTTTTGGGGGGGGGGTAATATTTTGTTGCATATTGTACATTTTTTTATATTTGTTTTTTATTTGTTTTGTATTATTATTTGTAAATTGTACACTCTAATATTTTAAAGTGTTAACTCTAGGATTTAGTCCCTGAGCTGTTTGTTCCTTAAGTTTGTTTCCAGCTAGTGATATGACAGAGATTTTCTTGAGTTCCAGGAGCTAATACAAGTCAACAAATGAAAAAAACAAACAAAAAACCACCTTTCACTGTCTTTGAAAATTGGCCTTAGGTGGGTGGTGTTCGCCTTCAGAGTTTAGCTCTCTTATCAAGATCATTCCAAGGTAAAAGTGAAGTGCGGTGTCCTCTCCACCTTTCCTGAGCCCACATATTGCCCTGGGCTTGTGCTCACTAATGGCCTTAGGATTTCCACTTACAGGAGTCTAAATACCCTCTCTATCCCCTTATGAAAGACTTTCTCCCCTTTCAGGTGCTCTATTATATGTCTTAAGTCAGGTAAGCCTTTGCTCCAGACCACTTGAACTTAGTTGTTTCTTACACTGCTTTAACTACTTGAGAGCTGCTTTTGCTGTAGGGCAAGTTCTAGCAGGGTGAGCCAAGAGGAATTCCCTGGTTCAGGCTTTCAGGCTGCCATGTGGTATCTTGACACCAATATATCACAGCAGTATGTACCTAGGGGTTACTCTGCTTCCTCCAGGACAGGGCCAGGCCCAGTGACTCCGTGCCACTCAGTGAAAGGGCACCTTGGATTTTCAATCAAGAAGATTCTGGTTCAGATCACAACTTTTTCATACTAGATAGGTGAATTTGGGGAAGTCAGTTAACATCACCAAACTTGATTCTTCCTTTGTGAAAGATTTATACTTGGTTACTCAGTTAAGTGAAGAAAGAAGATATAAAATGAAACTCTTCAATACTGTACTTATGGCATGAACTGCTAGTGGTCCTGAATAACCATTTTTCTCTTTTCCTGGGTCAACAGGCCAGCTAGAGATTACATTTCTGAGCATACCTAGGTATGGCCACATGTTCAGTTCAGGCTGGTGGAGTAGGAGCGAAAGTAAGTTTTCTATTCACCTCTAACATAAGACAATCACTTTCTCTGTACTTCAGTTCTTTCCCCTTACAGCAGATTGAAATACAGATGCAGTAGTGACCTCACTGAGACCATTCAGGAAGACAGTATGTAGGTGATGACTGACCTTGTGGAGCACAATGGCCCTACCAATTCATACTGACCAGACTGCTGAGTAAGAGAAAAAAAAATATTCTCTTACTTAATAGCTTAATTAGGCTATTGTGTATAGACATCTCCATTGCAGTTTAGTCTTTACCCTAGCTAATGCAGTACAAAACAAGTATGATCTATCACCTGCAACAGAATTAGTCTTTCAATTACTATTATTCCACACCCAAATATATATGCAGAAAATTTCCAATTTCTGCATATAATAGTTTCAAGAAATGGAAATAACATGGAAAAAATTTTTGTTTGTTTGTTTTTAAGCATTCAACTATTCAAATAACTCCAGAGACAACAAGCATTAAGAAAAGATTTGAGTGGTTATTTATGTGGTCATTGTTGAATTTAAAAAAAAAGAAAAAGCTCTACAGAAGACTGATAGAAGCAGAAGACTTATTTCAAACTCGGATGGAATAAACAATAAGCAAAGAAGAGCATCAGTTGTCATCCAAGTACTTTAGAAGGTTGGCAGAAAACTAAATATGAGAGCCTAAAAAAAAGCATCCAAGAGTCATTCAAAGATTGTTAGGTATTAACTTGTATTTTATTTTTATTGGGGAAGATTTTTCAACTATTTGAAAGCAGGGAAAGAAAATCAGTAGAGATGAAAATATACAAACTTAGGAGGAAAGTATCTCTGCAGGTACAAGAGAACAAGGTCAAAGTACTTGGTAATACTACCCTCAGATTGTTCTTAACCTAAACAACCAGTAGTTTGGGAGTGTTATTGTGAGAATTTTCAGCAGGAGCAATCTTAAAATAACCATGGCTAGGCCAATCTGAAGAAACAACTTTGCCAACAATGAATCCCTGGAAGTCGCTCCTAAAGTTGACCCACCTAGAACAGAGTTCAATGACAGACTTACGTCCCCAAATCTATTTACACATGAAGTTAGTTTTTGACAACTAATGTATTTTAAAAGTCAGACTTTATAGAGGTCCCCACCATAGTTAATGCTCACCAGTGGAATAACGTATCATATATATGTTTTCTAATTATTTGCTGTAACTATAGCAAACATATTCTTCAACTATGTTCTGGTCAGTTTCCCTCCTGTTATTCTTTTAAGTGGGGCCTGAGGGAAAATGGGAAACAGGGGAAAGCAGGACTTTTAGTTTTGAAGAACTGCCACTATAGGAGTATGAGAAAAAAGGATATTTTTCTTCCCATCTAAGTCTGAAAGTCAGAAGGAATGAAGATTGAGAGTAAGTGCTGATCAACAGAAATTTGTTTTGGTTTGCTAAAGCTGTCAAAATGCAATATACCAGAAATAGATTGGCTTGTATAAAGGGGATTTTTTAGGTGACAAATTTAGAGTTCTAAGGCCATGAAAATGTCCAAATTTAAGGCATTAACAAGATGAACTCTGGACACTGAAGGAAAGGCTTCCAGCATCTGGAACACCTCTGTCAGCTGGGAAGGCATGTGGCTGGCATCTTCTTGTCCTTCACTCCCAGGTTGCATTGCTTTCAGTTTCTGATTCCAGTTTCCTTCTCTCTGAGCTTCTATGGGTCCTTATTTGGCATCTAGCAGGGCAATTCTGTCATCTCTCTGCTCTCTGTATTGGCTCTCCAAGCTTCTGTAGCTTCTTCAAAATGTCTCCCACTTAAAGGACTCTAGTAAGTGGGTTACGACCCACATTGAATGAACAGGGCCACATCTTGAAAAAAGCTAATCAAAAGCTCCCACCCACAGTTAGATGGGTCACATCTCCATGGAAACAACCTAATCAAAAGGTCCCACCCACAATAAGTCTGTACCCAAAAGACTAGATTAAAAGAACATGACTTTTCTGGGATTCATAATAGCTTCCAACCAGCACAGAATCCTTTTATAAAATATGATTAGAAAGCATCAGACATTGCAAGATAATGGAAACAAGAATAGAGCCTGTGCCTACAAAAAAAAAATACATACAATGAAGTAGAAAACACTAGAAAAATGGAACATATTAAAAATTTAATAATTTGTGATGTTTAGCATCCATATCTTTTAAGGCCACACATTAAATCCAAGAACTGTGCAAATCTGTTTAATTTTATTATTTCTTCAAAGCAAATTCATTAGGAAATGTTGCCATATCTAAGTATAGAATGTACATATATTTAAATTAGGTTTTTCTTTTTCTTCCTCTTGTATTTCTCAGCCTCCCTTTTTTCTTCCCAAACACAGGCCTGGCAGTCACCATGACTACTTCTGTTCTCTTTCCATCATCGTCACTAGAGCTACTGGTAGCCACGCCTTCAGCATGTTTCCCTGTGCTCTGCAAATCAGAAGAGCTGGGTTTCGAATCTTTAGGTATTTTTCCTATTTGGACATTATTTAAAGATAAACTTTCAGCATCTTCACTTGAAGATGATTCTGAGAGATAGGCCTCCCCCAGAAATCCACCACATTTATTCTCTTGTTTAGAAACAGAACGCCTCTTTCTTTTCAGGCTTGAGGAATCTTTCAATTTATTTGCTATGCTTCTCTTCTGAGTTTTTTCTTTTGCCTCATCAAGAAAGTCATATTCCTTCTCCATAGCAACAGAAATTGCTTCTATTTCACTGGCTGCTTCTTCTCTTTCTTTCCTCAGCATACATGTCACCGCTCTGTTGAGTCTCTGGCTCTTAATATACTTAGTGTCTTGTTTGTCCTGTTGAGCTAATCTAAAGAAAGAATCAATTCGGAGCTGGGTCTAAAAAATAATAATAAAGAACCAGACAAGTAAGTAAAATTTCTAAACCAAATCTAAATGACCACTCAAGCTTAATCACTGGCATTTCAGAAAATACTAATTCATTTTCTCTCAGAAACCAGTTCTCTGCCAAATGAATTACTAATATTACATTTACTTTCCAGATCATTCTTAAAGTGGCACTTATACCAATATATCCACATTTCAAATATGAAATCTCTTCCTAGGCATTCAAAGGGTGTTAAATATTTTTCTGTTGCCATATCTATTCTCTTCTCTTGAAGCAAAATAATTTTATAGGGTCTACTTCTAAATTCACTATTTTCTTCTTTGAAAAACACTATCATCATACATTATTTTTAGAATGCAATTTCACAGTATTTATTAGGAGCCATTCAATTTAAGGAATATATATTCTTTAAAAAGTCACATAGAAAAGGTCATATGCCTAATATTCATTATTTATGAAAAACTGCATTATTTATGAAAAACTGAAAAGTAGAGGTCCAACAAGTGAGTGAACTAATTAAGGTAAATCTCCTTAAGGAAAAATAATCCAGTCATTTGAAATTATGAAAACTAGTAACAACACAGGAAAAAAAGTCTTATATGAATAAGTAGGGGGAAATTAGATACATATTGCATTTATATATGGAAAAAACATATGTTATTAGAGGGAGGAGAAAACAAAAGGAAATTAACCTAAATGTTAACCTCTGTTAAGGATATAAATAATAGGTAATTTTTTTTTTTTTACTTTCTAATGGGGGGAGTACATTAACTTTATAAAGAAAAGGGAAAAAAGTGTTACAACAAAATTGATCTGAAATTACAGTTACCTGTCTCTAAGCCAAACAGATATCCTTCTCTGTTGGTTTATGTTTCCAGTAGAGAAAATAATCAGACAAATAAAGGGAAACTGTAAACGTTTACCTCAGTTTTTGTTTATTTCTCAAAATTAACCAAACCTAATGGAAATTGATTTAATTTGAATATATGATCTTAAAGTATATGACCTTATTTCTGCTGAATAGTTTATTGGTGTGTATATTGTGTGGATTGGTTCTAGGTGGGAGAAGGCTTTTTTTGTGTGGGTAGGAAAAAGTAAAGCAACTTGCAATTACCTATATGGGTAAACTAAGTACCATAACAAAAGGCCTCGCTTCTCCTCAAAAATCTCCCTTACCTATCTACTATAATGGCAGAGCTTCACTATAAAGATTCATTTATAGAAGTAAAGTGCATCAGTACTTAAAGAAATTTAATGCTCAGAAGTACTTTGGGTGGGTAGTTCCTAAAGCTTTGAAAAATGAAAGTAACCGTCAAGGCTTATTCAATCAGAAACATCTCTGTGTGATATCAATTTCCAGAGTGTTTTTTTCCAAAGTCAAAAAGAATGGGAAGGACACCAAAGCCCAGCCCAAAGAATGATATTGGAAAATGAAGATAAGGTCAAAATTTTCTTTTTCTGTTTTCCTTTGTCCTCTCATCTAAAGTATCATAATTTTAAAACATATGGGATATGCCCTAAAATAAAAGCATTAACTGATCTTCAATAGCTTAAAGACCTAAGTCATTGGTTGTTAAGCATTAACTGGTCAGTCATAGCCTTATTTTTATTTACCCTTTATACTGAACTTAGGAAAAGAGCCCACCATGACTACCTGCTGGGCATTCAGTTGCTTTAGTACTGGAAACAAAGATTCATCCGTCTTAGTCCTGCTCCAGCCAAAATACCGCTGACAAAATATGCAAGGAGTTAAGACTTAAAAATTTTTAAAAATATATTTAGCAAGTGATAAATCAAAAGGTCCAGTGAATCTACTTTTGATTCCCCATATTTCCAAAGATTATCAGATGTACAGAAATTAAAATGATAAAAGAATAACAAAAATTATTTGACCATAATTGTGTGGCAGTATGTTCTTTTCAATACCCTCTAAGATAAAATATATCCTGCTATCATTTTAGAAGATCAAAGACTTGACTACCCAAAGATATTAATCTAGAATAAAAACAAGTTTCAGATATCATACATATTTCTTTGAGAGAAAAAACAGGTGTTAGAATAATTCTATTGTAAACTATTAAACATTTGCCCAAATGATTAGACACACAGAAAGGAACAGCAATAATAAAAAGGACAACATTTATAATGTATTATTTCAGAATAAATAATACTAAAATATCTTGCTGTATCTATGAATTTTTACCACTGTGTATTTCAAAGATCCCCTTTAAAACTAAGGAAAGGGAAAGAACTAGAAGAGATTCTTCAATATACAGAACATGAAGTAAAAACTGATCCAAGTTTATATCTATACGTTTAAGCCAAAACACTTATTTGGCTCAATGTTTCTTTATGTTTTAAGCAATAAAAGGATATTCTCTAATTTTTTCAAGATTAGGTTTCCCCCACAGAAATGAACCTTTTGAGTCATCAACTACAGGTTTGAGGTAAGCTTCTGCGATAGCTGGGTTAGGAAAACCAGGTGTGAGTTGCAACTTCCGCAATTTTTTTTTCACTATGGTGTCATAAGGATTTGGTCTTATCTTCTTATTTTTTTGAGCTTCATGCCACCACTCTCTATAAGACAAAGGAAGCTATTTATAAAGCACAAAGACATTATAATACATGCACTGTAGAAAAGAGCTAAGCTCAAAGTTAGAAAACGTAGATTCAAGATCCAATTCCAAAACAAATTATAGGACTTGTAGAATAATATTATTTTTAATATTATTTATAACAATATATGACAAATATCTATTGAATGCTTGCACTGTTCTGGCACTGTGTTATATATTTTCCATGACCAATAATGACATAAGCAGAGTTTTATTATCCTCACCTTACAGAATAGGACACTGAACTCACAAGTAGTAATGTGCTCAAGTTTTCACAGCTAGAATAGGTACATTCAGAACCAAGGCAATCTTCATTCACAACCCACACTGATAAGTACTATACTACAAAAGTCGCAACTTCCTGAGTCTCTCTCTCAGTGGTAAAGTGGAAGATACATCTATTACCTACCTGAATCAAAAACAATAATGGATCCAAAAATATTAAATGAAATGTAAAGATGCCAAGAAAATGGTAAATTTTTAAAGTTTAGGACATAACTGTAAATAACAGATGATCCCTATTTTGAAAAAACTGCATACATGTGGAGAAAGAGAAAAAGTAAACAGAAATATTTAAAATAATAAAAATCAACAACTATTATTTTACTGTATGCTTGGCAATGTTCTAAGCATTTTACCTATTAACTCATTTAATTTTCATATCCCAAATATGTAAACATCATTCATATCCCTCATTTTACAAATCTGAAAACAGATATATAACTATAAAAGATTGGAATGGAATGTAACTATTACAGTGGCTCTGTCTCTCTATGATAGATGAAAACACTGCTATTCATTTTCTTCTATATATTTTATCTATTTTTATGGGCATAAATTATTATGGAAAGTTAAAGATGGTCACACATTCTTTGATACTCTTCCTATCAAGAAGTTGGGACCGTGTTAAGGTAGGCTCTATGATTACTTGATCAATATAATGTATAGAGGAAGTGACACTGTGCTAGGTCTTAAAAGATGCAATTTCCACATCCTATATTTTGGAATAATTGCTCTTGAACCCAGCTGACATGCTATGAGGAAGGCCACGTTCATGAGGAGACCCAAATGGAGAGAATACAAGGCCCCAGGCCAATAGTTCTGGTTGAGTTCCCAGGCAACCATCTGCACCAACTTGCCAGCCATGTGTGTGACCCATCTGAAGTGGATTCTCTAATCCTGGTGAGTTGCTCTAGCTAATGTCGTGTGGAACAGAGATGATACATCCTTACTGACACCAGACTGAATTGTGAATTCATGAGCAAAATAAATGACTGAGGTTTAAGGTGGTCGGTAATGCAGAGATAGATGACCAGAAAAAAATTCGGAAAAATAAGCAGCTTAAAAGTTAAAAACATAAACATAACCCTCACAAATCCACACATTCAATGAAACCTTAAAAAACATCTATATTTCATGTTCCAGTACTTCATATATTTAATTAATATTAGGAACTGATTCACAGATTTGTCTCATCTAAGATTTCACCCACCGATGCAGGAGTGCCATCTAGCATTAAAAAAGAGTAACTTCAGCCTTCATGGTCATACCAAATGCAAAAAGATTAAAAGGTTTTTTTAATCAGTTTTGCATTATTGTTTCCAGGAGGAATGTGGGGAGAATATCTATAATCCTCCTCAACTTTATTTCTGTATTTTTATCTTTGAAATGGTAATCATGATTTTCAGCTAGGAGCATCAGTACAACGCTGTGAGCTCATGAAATGAAAAGGATCATCACTCCTTAAACAAGAACGCCAGATACTTAGCATAAAGATGAAAGAAGGCATCTGTCAATCAGCTTAATTGTGAGAGACAATAGAGAGTGGTGGGAAACTGTGATGAAATTGAAGGATTTATGGCCAACACAGATTAAATTAATCCTAATACAAAAACAGACTATGGAGCCATTAAAAACAATGACATAATCAATACAACGCTGATAATATACTTTGCTCTATCACCGAACAGATAAAAAATATATATGTAGCATCATTCCATTCTTGTCTTTCAAAAGCATATATATTTATATATACACACATAGACAAACATACAAATACATGAATATGAGTACATGTAAATAAATGTACATGAGCATATATGTGCATAGAAAAGTCTAAAATTACATAAATCAAAATGTTAACTGTATTCAACTTTTTAGTCCATTATTTTATAATTTTTCTATTTATAAATAGAAAATACAAAAATACAAATAAAGTTATTTGTAATAAAAGTAGTGGCGGTTTTTAAAATTATTTACATATCATGATCTAAAAGCTACCTGAAAACTTACCTCCAGTATATAAGTTTACTCAAAAATAAGAAAAGTATGAAGAGATACA
This sequence comes from Myrmecophaga tridactyla, assembly GCA_004026745.1. Taxonomy (NCBI): domain Eukaryota; kingdom Metazoa; phylum Chordata; class Mammalia; order Pilosa; family Myrmecophagidae; genus Myrmecophaga; species Myrmecophaga tridactyla. The sequence goes on from PVIY010010146.1 coordinate 25,724, forward strand.
AGAAAGCATAGAACAAAATAAAGCAATGGTATGTGTGCTAAAGTTGGAGGATGGCAATCATTAAAGAAATTCTGTATTTAATTTTTAATTCTATTCATTGATTCTGCAGGCAACAATGTCCCAAAATTTTTCAACATAGGATATAGAACTGGAGAGAACACCACTGAATCATGTACAGTGTCTCAAGACAAACTGATGCCTCAGAACCTTGAGAAAATACCCTTGGAATTGTACACTTTAAAAGGGTGAATTTTATGGTATGTGAACTATATCTCAAAAAAAAATTAAGGGCAAATCTTAAGAACTACGTTCAAAGACAAAGTCATACTACTATTATCTTAAAACCACCAAAATTGAAAAGGTTGTCCCAAATATAACACAACTCTGGGTTCTGGATGGAACAAGATCCCACAATCAATCACAGTAAAAAGTGAAAAAAAGAGACAGCAATGCCCCTCTCTGGCAGCCCTCTTTGAGAATCAACACAGACAGAAGCACCATTACATGTTAGCTGCTTCATCCCATTTAACCCACCCTCCCACCCCCAAGAGCTCGAAAGCACAGTCTATGACTTATTCAACTTTCTTATCTCTAAGACTAGCACAGTAACTGACACATGGTAGCTACTCAATAAATATTTGAAAGAATGACATGACACTTCTACACTCCCATGAAATCCCACGACTGGGCTTTTACCTTTGAACTAGGATAAACATATCACCACTTAAAAAAATAATTTGACTCTGATTTTGTCAAAACTCTAGAAAAGGAAAAACTGACTTTTATAACCCCAACCTTCTCTATGAACAATGATTTGTGACATTTCATTATGTAAATAATAGCTCTATTTGTTAATTTGCGTGGTTATATAAGCATGTGAATTAAAAAAATTAAGAACTTACGAGAATTTTAGGAGAGGTTCCAGGCCATGTCCAGGGAATTCATTGAGAATTTCCATGGCTGTTACACAACCTACAGTTGGTATTCCTTCTGTATAATCACTTCCAAGTAAATAGGCCAAATTTATTAATTTGTTCCGGTCCAATCCTGTTAAGGGCAAAAGCCATATATATATATATATATATATATATATATACACATATATACCCAATGACATTTCTCTCTTACTATTTGAAAACAGATTTTTTAAAAATTCTGTTAAGATTTTGAAAGTTACATCCAGCTTTAAATATACACAGAGCCCCAAATTTATATATCTAGCTTGGGTCTCTCCCCTGAATTAGTCACATGTATTAAAATACCAACCTAACATTTCCATTTAAATGCCTAAAGAACATCTCAAATTTTACATATCCAAACCTGAACTCTTCATTACTCCCTTATTCCATCCTCCTCCAGTTTCCTTTATTTTATTAAATGACAAGTCATCTTGGCTCCTCTCCTTCTCTCACATTACATACACAATTCACCCACAATCCTTTATATAGCACACTTAACTTACTTGATTCTACCCTCCCCCTAACCTTCTGACCTCAACTCTTGCCATTCTCCTCTGTATTCACTCTGCTTCATTCACATTGGCCTCCTTGCTTCTCTAGAACACACCACTAAGCAAGCGTCTGCTTCAAGGCCTGTGCACTTACTAGTCTCTTTGCTTGACATGTTGACTCCTAAGATATCTGAAATACTTGCTTCTCATTTCCCTCACAGCCCTGCCCAAAAGTTACCTTTTAGAAAGTCTTCCTAACCACCACTCTATCTAAAACTGTACTGCACTCCCTGTCAATCTCTCTTTTACTGATTTTATTGTTCTATATGGCACATGCCATCAACCATCATAGTAAGATTTATATATTTGTTTATTAACTGTTTCCCTACTAGACTGTTTTATTCTCTGCATCCCCACTGACAAAAACAGCAACTGGCACACAGGAGTCACTCAAAATATTTTTGTTGAACGAATGTGCAACGCCAACAGAACAATGAGGTTCATGACTGCAGGTGGAGTGACGTCCACCTGTTCCTCATCTCTTTCGTTTCACTCTGGAGTTGTCAGGGTAATCATTGCCCAACCATGTCAGATGACTAAACTGCAGAGAATTTCTCAATTCTAATTTTAAAAATACTAGTTCTCTAAATAGGAAAAATATCATAATATAAAAACCTGTATAGACCTACCATTTCCACTAGTTCATATTAGTTCCTTGGAAAGAATTTAAATTCTAAATTCTGAATGTGTATTTCAGAAAGTAATCATTCTCTGAAGTCTTACCTAATTGGTTGTGAAAGTCCACATATTGGTAATATTCCACAAATTTGTTTTTATTAAAAAAGTTTTTATAAACATGCCGTGCTCCAAAAAGCCAAATATCACTATCATCAGTGATTGTTCCAGAAGTTTGATCACTCAGGTCCAGGATGGCACATTGTGCCTCTGCTTCCATAGGAGCCTCAATATAGGGAATGCCAAACAGGCGAAGGAGTTCCTAAAGAGTTACAGATACACAATGACCCCTACTGAAATGCATTAACTGGCCTTGATCCAGAAATGGGAACAGTGCTTAAACAGGGTATTCAATGCATTCTCTGGAGGAATCTGATAAAGTAAAAATATCAATAGGCATCATCAACAAAGGCCCAAGTCTGAATAAACCTACCTGACTTTCCAGGAACATTTGTCCTGTTACAGTTGCAGCAATCCGTTCTTGCTGCTGTTTTTGAGCTTTCAATGAATCCTCCTGTGTTAAAAGGTTGCTCTCCAGAGTTTCCAGCTCCTCCTATATAATAATTTCATTTGCAGATAATTATATTAATAATCCAACTAAGTTTATTTATTATAAAAAGCCTGCATTTAATCTGACTAAAATTACCAATAAGCTTTTTCTCTTTATGAAGTATTCCACTTGGATTTCTAAGCAAGAGTCTGTAATATCTTTAGAGTTCCCTCACTAAATGACATGGGAAGTGGAGTCTATCCCAGACTGTAACCTTCATAAAAAGGAGACATCAGCAGGAACAAGATTCATGCAAATAGCTAAGAAATAGTCATCCTTAAAACTCCTTAAAACTCAAGAGCTACTTCATTTGTCTCCTTTAGCAGTAACTTAAAACATATTACCAAATCAATATCTTGCCATTCATTGAGCAAATCATCTGCATCTTTTTCAGCTTTTCCATGTTCCTCAATATCTGTGTCCTCATTTTCAGAGCTGTCTCTTAGGAGGCTCTCAGTGTCACCAGTGGTTACTTCCTCCTTAATTCCTATAGGTTCCTCTTCGGCAACTGGCTTTTCACCTTGTTCAGATGGCGGTTTAGAGGCTTCATATAATTCAGCTTGAGGTTCATTATTACTTATTACACTGCCCACTTCAATGAAACTTCCTGTACCAAAATAAAAAAGGCCATTTTTTATCTACTACTAAAACATTTAAATTATCTGAAAAATGTTTATTTTTTTAAAAGAATAGATTTCAATATAAAACACTTAATAGTAAGTTATTACATTAAATAAATTTAATAACAAATGCCTATAATTTCAAAACAAACCTTTTCAATTAGATAAAATGGCACTGTCTTCTAAATCAGTAACAAAGTTTCCAATATTTGCATATTATCTTTATACAAAACTGTCCTAAGTTAACTAATACTGTTTTTAAAAAAAGAAAACCTATCAGGGTATGTAACAATGTATGTAAAAAATCATGGAAGTCATTAAAAATGTTTTTTAATGCTATTTCATTATTAACATAGAAAACATAATGTTGTGACTTAGTAAAAATAATACTGGACAAGTACTCATGAGAAATTCTTCCTCTTCCATTTTCCTTCCCTCATCTTTTCTTGCCTTTTGTTTCAAAAATATTTATTGGTTCCCTTATTTCCCTTCAGGCAGTGAGGACTGATGAAAGCTAGCCAGCCGGGTCTGAAGAAGCAATCAGTACTGAGAAGGTAGCTGGGGCTATAAAGAACAAGGGACTAGAGTCAAGGAGGAGCCCATGACTCAGGATCATGTGATTTGTTAAACATAGGGAAAGAATAAGCAAATAAGTAAATATATTGCAGCTAATGAGAGCAAAGTTTCTCACTGCTTGGGATATTACGTATGGGGGTGGGAGAGAGCACTAGAATGAATCTGGTGATGTTGGATTGGAACTGGAGATACTACTGTGAACTCATGAATTTTAACAGAGCTCGGCATAGAAATAAACACAGATATATATATTTGTGTGTGTACGTGTGTGTGTGTGTGTGTGTGTAAATGTACATAAATATATTTCCTGATTTGGTTGCTGAGAGAGCCTGAAGCAATGACAATCCAGTAACAGTGAGCCCACCAGTGCCCAGATCTTAGTTTCTAAATACCATGCTCCATTCAAATGAACCAGGGTTCCTGTGAAATTGCTGGTTCCAGAACCAGGACAGGGAAATTACAAGATAAACCTGCAACATCTTGGCCAGAAAGTAAGGAAATGCTCAAAAAACAAAGGGAAATTGTGAAAAAACATGGAAGTCAACTTGGGAAAAACTAGGACAACTCGAGCACCAAAATAAATTATGATAGTATCAAATTATAATTCACAGAATAAAACAGAAATCCATGAGTCCACATTAACATAAAGTATAATAAGTGGAAAAGGCAGGAAAGACCATCCTTATAATAGGATGCCAACTAATAAATGTATAAAGATAGAGGAAATTAGAAAACCAATATTTGACAAGCATCATAATTTATTCAGGCAAAAATCATTGATGGATTCTAATACAAGTGGGTGAAAATTTGTTCAGGAGCAACATATTTACACAACCCCCAAAATATCTTTCCACAAACAATTAATTACAAAAGGAAAACAGTAACTTCAGAGTAGAAAAACTGGCAGATAGCAGGAATAAAAATGTACGTGTGTGCATATGGGTATGTGTATAATAGAGAGAAATAAAGCAAATATGGTAAGATGCTAGCAAGTAAAATACTATGTGAAAGAAATGGAATTTTTCTGTAATATTCTTTCAATACTTTTTTTAAGTTTGTAATTTTCAAAATAAAAAGTTTAAAAAAACTGAAGGGAAATTCACCTTTCCCTTCTCCTAATAGGGCATACTCTCCCCTGGTTTATCATCCGGACTAAAGGATTTCTCGGTTTCTACATATATGAAATTCTAACATGCTCTATCTCTAAAAGAGTATAAATACCTACCATCAGATTCACTTTCTTCAGAGTCGATTTCCATTGATTTCATAGACTTTGGAATCGAAAGTAGAATCTGGCCTGCAGATTCAATAGTCTCACTTTCTTGAATGGTTTTCAAAAAATTCTCACGTTCTTTAGTAGTAAATGATGCTGCATCTTCTAAGTTACTTAGTGTCTCTGAAGGGACACTTACTGTATTACTCATTTCTTGCAAACTGACAGTGCTAATAATTTTAGAAGCATGAGGTTTTTCACACTCTATTTTATCATCATTTGAAAGAACAGAGGAATCGTATTTACTCTCAGATGTACAAAAATCTTTTTCTACCTCAAGAACTTTGGTACATGTTTCATTTCTTGATACAAAAATTGTAGTTGCTGAAGATACTGGTGCCTGTTCTCTTCCCCTCTGGAGCCCAGGTGCATTATTGTGTATAACCACTGCATTTTCTAAAGGAACTGGATCCTTTCTATCCTTAATCATAGATTCAGCACTTATCTGAAAGGCTTCATTCACTGTGTGAATAAATATTTGTTCTTTTTGAACACCAGAGTCACTGCCTTGATAAATGTTAGTACTTGATAAATGAGCCAAGTCTATCAGCTCTTTATCACTGTTAGTACTGGTCATATTCTCCTTTACAAAGTTCTCACTGGATGAATGAGGTTCTATTTCAAATAGCATTTCTTTTTCATCTCTAACATTAAGTCCTTTATCATTTTCCTCATCAGAACTTTCCATAAGCACTTTTCTCACTCTTAACCCTCTAGTATGCACATTGTTTCCAGCAGGAATTTTCATTTCTTCTTCATCATCAAGAGCTTTCTGAATAGCTAAGAGAGTCCTTGGTGATACAGAGCCTTCATCTCCAGCAGCAGATGGATTCTTCTCATTGTATTGCCTTTTATTTTCACTCTCCAACTCCTCTTCTGAGCTATTTCCCAGGATGGCAGCTTGTATAGCCTGTAAAGTTCTTGGAGAAGGAGGGTTGGCATCAGTCTCTTTCTCTGGCTTCAGTTTTTCACCTGTAGATGAGTTCATGTCAAAAGACATGTTATGCTCCTTGCTGGAAGAAGGAAGAGCCTCTGAATCCTCTTCTGCAACTTTCTTTGCTTGAAGACCTTAAGAAAAATTAAATTTAAGAAAAACTAAAATATTTCTTGTTACATAGTTTTCCAGTGAGATGATATAATACTAGTAGGATGACAAGAGAATAGTGGTTTTCATAAGAGAAATAATAAATTTTCATTTAATTACCAACAAAGAATTAATTCTTCAGTTAACTTAAAAGTGAGTTGACATGATATTAGTTAATCTATTAATAGCTCTGTATGATTATTATTATAAAGTAGGACTTCAATATTATTTTGCAGGAATGGTAATTTATAAACTTCAGAGACATAACATATTTTTGGGTTTTAAGCATCAAGCGAATGATGGAGCCTGATACCTTTTATCAGGATATAATGTGAAGTGTCTTCAGAGACCACTCTCCTCGACTCTACTTCTTTCAAAAAGCCTCCTTCATCTTCATATTGCCTTTGGATTTGCCCTGAGTGCTGCTGATTCATTTCTTTTTGTACATTTTCTATGTGCTGGTTCAGATAGTTTTTTTTAAGCAAGCCTTTGAGTTGATACTGTGAAAAGTCATTGGACTCCTAATAGCAAAATAAGTAAAATGATTTTAAAAATTTTACAGAGTCCATATTACTATATTTCCACTACCTTCCTCTGAAGGAAACAAACAGCAATTGATTTTTTCATTGGTAATATTTTCATACTATCAAAGTAAAATTTAAATACAAGTAAAAACTATAACTGCTTACCTTTTTAAGGAATAATGTTTTTGAAAAAAATAAGCAAAAGAAATCAGACACCACTTATGATTTGATCATTTATACAAAACATTTGTTGATCATCTTGTATGCCAGTCACTGTGACATTTTGATTACAGCTTAACAGACAAGACAATATTCAGGAATGCAAGTAAATATGCACACAAAGTGCCCAGCATAGTCCCTGGCACAAAAAGACACACAATAAATCGTAACAATTATAATTATGAACAATAATAGTTAACATTTATAATCTATTTCCAGTGTGTAGGACAATACTTTTCTTTTAAGTGCTTTTACATGTATTATCTCATTTTATTCCCACAACCAGCCTGTGAGACAGATTTCATTATCGCCAATCTACAAATGAAGAAATAAGACTTAAATAGGTTAAGTAATGTCCTTAGAGTCAGATGGCTAGTAAGTGGTAGATCTGTGGTCAAAAGCTGGTTGGCTGCCTATATACTGTATTGCTCCTATTAGTATTATAATTATTATTATTATTACTATCATTCCTTATCATCACTGCCATTATCAATACTACATTTGCTCAATGTACAGATAATACAAAAGACCAATCTACTATGACTTAGAACTCCCCTACTTGATCAGAATTACAGATCTCACTTAGCTGTGGAGTCTACCCAACAGTGTACCAACCCAAGAGACCATGTGGTGGCAGAAAGAGAATAAAGTAGAGTAAATCATTAGGGACTGCCTCTCTTTTCCTCTAAGTCATACCTACTATCGTCCATTTAACCCAGATTCCATTTCCTTAAGTACTACACAAGGATTCTTTTACACTCAGGAAATAAAATGCCTAATTGAGAGCCAGGTTTTTTCCCTGAAATGAAAATAAATTTACTGCTTTCCTTTGTATACCCAAAGACCCAAGAACATATGCCCCCAAACACACTTATATGCACCTTGATATTTTGCTATCTTCTCATTCTTAGTGGAAAAACAGAAGGGACTAATGGGAAAGATACAGTTCCTGCTTTTTTCATAGCTTGGTATCATTTTTTTTAATGTTCTAAAATCTGTAGAAAAAAACCACTATCATCAAGGACAATAATACTGCAAAATCATATTCTGTTCTACAGTTCCAACTACATTGGAAATAATAGGTGGTAGCAATAGAAAAGGAAAAAACTCATTTACTAACTAAAGAAAGTGAGAAATTAAAGATATAATATGGTTAGGAGACATGCTCAAGAAAACTCAATTCCATTCACCATCCCTGCACCTGCTTTCCGTGTCTGCGGGAGCCACCTTCAGATGCTCCAAGTTGAGGAAACCTTAATACCACTGTCCAGAAAAAGGGAAAGGGAGGGGCGAGAGTTCACTGCATTGGGAGAGCTGAAGCAGAAGATGTACATGGAATTTCAAGTTAGGGCACATTTTTCCATTGTAATTAGATTCTATGTTACAATTAGTATTCTACAGACAACATGCATTTTGTTCAAAATAGCTCTTGTGAGTTTGCCTGACAATTGAACCACTAACAATACCCTGGGCATTTACTATTGGAAAAATACTGAGCTAGATGCTGCTAATATAGAGATAAGCAAGATAAGCAATTTTGGTGTGGTAAACAAACTAATTATGCTAAGTAAAGAGACTGTTACTAGGTGCTATGAGAGCACAGAACACAAGACCTAATCTTGGGTAAAAAGGCAAGAATGACTGCCTTAAGTGTTATTATAAGTTCAAACTTATAAATATGTGATGTTTCATAGGATCTCTGAGATACACAAATGCTGTTTACTGGAAACTGAGATATTTTACAAGTAATGCTTATCATTTTTCTGTTCTTTTAAATGAAAAGTTTTGCTGAAGTTATTAATTCTAAGCATTGAGGTACTTTGTATATTTTACCTCTGGCATTGCTTCAAATAATGTTCTTCTTCGCTTGGTGAATTCCTTCATATCAGTCAACATTTCATGCTTTATCTCGGGGGGCAGGCTGGTGAAGTCTTCAGATTCAATATCTATCGCATGAGGGTTATGAAAGAACTCATCCTGTACCGAGAAAAGCATAACACCAGAGAATTTACATATCATACAGTTAACTCTATACAACATGACATATTTATCATGCTTATATTGAAAACACAGTTCAATAAAATCTGCAATAGACATCAAAGAGAATATGCAGACTGGGAAGTGTATTCATTCACTCATTCATTCATTCAAAAGAAAATATTTACCAGGCACCTCTGATGTGCCAGGCACTATTTGAGGTGCTAAGATACTGTGGTGATCAAACCAGATAAGGCTCCTATTCTTAGGAATGGAAGACACAGGATAAACAAATAAATTCACAAGATAATGTTAAGTGCTTTGACAAAAATAAAGCCAGTTAATTTGATGGGAATAACTAGGAAAAAAGGGGAAATATGTTTGATAGAAATGACCCCACTAAAATTGTAATACTTGAACAGGGACTTGAACCACACAAAGAGCCTGCCATGCAGTGATCCAGGACAGAATATCCTGGGCTGAGGTAACAGCAAGCACAAAGGCCCTATAGTAGGAGCCTGAACAGTATTTTCAATTTCCTTAATTATAACATTAGTTTTGTTTTATTCTTAACCTGGAATCAAAAGTGAAATTTAAAAAGTGAGAAATTTTATAGACCCAAAAAATCACATTTTCTCTATATTTAACTAATGGTCAAAAATACTTTTCAACCCTTCATTATCACAGAGGCTAAAACAATGCAATATGATTGCCTGATGTACATATATTGGTTGTATATATAAAAACCAGCACATACAACAGTCCAGTCATTTTGCTCCAAGCTTTCCAAGCTTTATCTTACTTAATCCTCCCATCAACACTATGACAACGAAGGTATCATTATCTCTGTTTTACAAAAAAAAAAAAAAAAAGATAAAAGCCATCAAGAAGCTAATTAATTTGCCTAAGATCATACAGCTAATAAACAGTAGAGCCTGGACTTAAATGTAGGTCTTACTGACCATGAAGCTCATGTTCTAAACCAAGATTATTATAAACTTACTGCATCAGTAATGCAAAAATTCTACAAGTTGAGGAATTCTACAGTTTTAGCTCAAAGGTATTCTAGATACATGAAAATAACACAAATAAACAGGAAATAATGAATCTGGGAATCAAAGAATGATACTGCTATACTAAGAAACTTGAAAAATGCTTATTAAAAATACCTGTATATCCAGCCAATCCTAAAGAACACCTAGGGCAATATTTAAGATTCCACAAGGGTTTTATGCACTAGAGTAACTTTCCAGAAACCTACAACCTCCAGATGGGTCCATGGTCCAGATAAGTCCTGAAACCTAGCCCAGCCTCTCCAGAACATCAGATAATTCCATCTCCCTACCTCATATTAGTGTCAGAACCCTCCAATATCAAAAATTTAGAATGGTCATAGCCCAAACACCCCTAAAGAGAGGAATGGAAAGATCAAAGGTGATGGTGGAGTTATACAGAGAAGATAGGATTTAACAAATGAATATGAATGCTGAATCATTAAATTGATATCTCTTTTACTCTCCAGTATTTTAGAGCAGCTAGAAATAAAAACCCAAAATTGTGGAATTGTAATCCATGTCAAACTCTGAAATATGTTCTACAATTAATTGTGGTGCTATGCTTTGAAATTTGTAGCTTTTTTGTACATATGTTACTTTTCAAAAAAAAGAAGGAAAAAAAAGTTGATTGTGATGATAAAAAAATATTTAACTCTTCTAGCCTCCTATATTCTAGGGCAGCTAAAAGGAAAAATCTGAGAGGATTGTATGGTAGCCCATGACAAACTCTAGGATCTGTCCTGTAACTACTTGTTGAAGAGTGCTTTGAAAGCTATTGCTTTTTTATTTCTTTGTTTTGTATATATGTTATACTGTACAATTAAAAAAAGTTAAAAAAAAAACTTGTATATACAGTACAACCTCAATTTGTAAAAATGTTATTTGTTAAAATATTCATGGTGGTGGTTTTAAAACGTGTCTGCAAACTCTTTGACATTCTTCCCATCTAATTCCCCTCCCCTTGACTAGGGACTGCCTTTAGTAACTTTGTTAGAAAACAAATAGAATGTAGTAGGAAGGATATGTGCACACCTTCCAAGGCTAGGTTAGAAAGGAAACATGGGTTTCTGCCTATAACTCAGTCTTGGGATGCTTATTCTTGAAACGCAGCCACTATGCTATGAAAAAGCCCAGGCCCCATGGAAAGGCAACATGCCAGTATTTTGGCTGACAGCTCACATCAAGGCCTAGCCAATATCCAGCATCAAATGCCAGACATGCAAGTCTGACCGCATTGCAAGGGAGACCTGAGAGAGAATTATCTTGCTGAGCTCAGCAAACCCCTAAACTCATCAGAGATGATGAAAACAAATGATTGCTATTTTACACCATTAAGTTTTGGAGTGATTTCATTATGCAGCAATAGATACTGAAATATATGCAAAAATACATACACATAGATATGCATAAATATAGACATAGCTAAACACACACACACCCATACACAAATGTATGCAACTATACAGAAGAGGGGAAAAAAAGAATGGAATAGAATATTCCAAAATGTTACTAGAACTTATTTATGAGTATGTTTTCTACAGGAATATGCAGTTAATACTTTTATTTATATAATCAATTACTTATTTATTGACTGGTTGATTGTAAAAGAAAATAGCTTTGCTTATTTTGGGTAATATAGACATAGGGAATAATAAATTCCATAGATATGTCCATGTGTGCCTATATATTTTATGATATACATATATATAAATGCATATACATAAACACACACAAAGTAAAGATGTCATATGTCTACTTTTTATCAGGAACTATATAATTTCATAAGTCATTAAAAAATCATTTTCATGACATTTATTTCAAATAGAATGCATTCCTTCAAAATAATAATTCAAAAATAATTTAAAATTTAATTTTTAAAATTATTTGTTATTTTTAAATTAAATAATATAAAAATTATTTAAATACCTGTAATGCTTGTTTTTGGTTCATTCTTTCTTGCCATTCTTTTTCATCATCTTCTTCTGAACTGAGAGTCAAGCATACAGTTAGAACATCTACTTAACAAAAATATGTTTCCAATGCACAGCATATAGGGGCTACAAAGGTGAATAAGAAAGCAAGATCTGTGCCATCACTGATCTTACAGTATAGTGAAGGACACAAGAAAATAAACAATTGCAAGAAAACTTAATAACTACCATTGTAAGAAAAAAGGGAGTTGCTAACGATGCAATAAAGAGAGTTACCTCACCCCAACTGGAGGGCATGAAAACTTTCTGGAATTTCTTCCAATTATATCTCTTGTAGTTAGTCATGAAAAAATGAAGTTCTGGTTATAGGGTTTGAGGGAGGTTCATGGAAAAAATTGTTTCAGGAAGAAGAACTATGTTCTACAAATATCTGGAAACAAGGGAAAAATAAAGCCTATCTACAGATGGTGTAAAGAGGGCACGAACAAGGTTGGAGAAATACAAGTAACAGATTCAAAAGTTAAATTAGGGTTGAAGTTTTATCCTAAAGAAAGAAGCTAGAAACCGTTTTAAGAAGGGAATGACAATATCAGATTTCTTTTAAAAATAGATTTTACAATGCTAAGCAGATACTGGATTAGACAGAAAGGAGTTATTGCCAAAGGGGTAAGATCAGAAAAAAGACAGAGAAAGAAGTTTAGACACTGTCACAGTAATTTAGATAAAAGATGGTGGTAAACTAATCTAAGGTAGTGTCAATGAAGAGAACTGGGGTGCCTTAAAAAAAAACATTAGGCTGTGGAGTCCCTGGGAAAGGAATAGGTATGGGTGGGAAGTAGAGACAAACTTCTAGCGCTCCACATTCACTTCAACCACAGAAGTCAATGACAACTAAGACAGTCAGAGGAAGGGGAGTCTACAAAGGAGCCTGTAAAAGAGTAGCCAGAGAGGTACCAGGAAAATAAGACAGCACAGTAGCAGTGTTAAATGATGCCAAGAAGTCAAACAAGCTGAGCACTGAAAAGCTTCTACAGGATTTAACAAAAAGGATGCCACATGACATCTTTTAATGTGGTAGTGTTAAAACCATATTGGACTCAAAAGTCAGTAGAAATAGAAGGTATAACTCAAAATGTAAGAAAACTAAATGTCTTCAAGAATTTTAAATCAACAGTGCTAGCAGAGACTCTTCAGAATTAAAAAAAAAGTCATGTATCATAAACCATCACCAATCACCAGAACACAAAGGTATTTTAGTAAATAAAAATTTCAGTTTTTGAAAAATATTCTAAAAGGTGTAGACAAAGGCATATTTCAGATACATTAATTACACATACCTTGTCATGCAGATAAAATATGTAGGTTTCATCTGTGTGAATATAGCAATAATTAAAATTTTGAATAAACATTTACCTATCTTTTTCTTCCTGTTGTAAAGGAGGTAAAACATAGATGTCATCTTCTCTTTGAACTTGAGTAAGACTTGGTAGTGCTTCATCTCTAAAATAAACACATATATTTTAAAAAAAAGATTATATGAAATTGTATTTTCAGTTAATAATACTATCCCATTAATTACACAAACCCTACCCAGAGGTGAAGAAGGAAAAAGCACACTGGTAATGGACTTCTCCCCTCACCGACCTTACTCCTCCTGGGCTACTGCTTTGAAATGTAAGTTCAGCCTAGAGAAGAAAAAGGAAACTTGCTGCGGTTCCTCAGAGCCTTGGCCATAGCCTCAAACCATCCACGAAGAAGAGCATTATAAGAGTAAAAAGTGTATGCAATACTTCACTACAGTATTTTTTTTTTCCTTATTTATCAATGTTGATTCTCATAGAATGGAGAATTTTCACTTCAAATTACCAGGTCAAATGGGATCCTAGTTACTCCTGCTTATTTCACTCTCTATTTCTAGTTAAGAGTTAAAATTAGGAAAGGGAACCAGAGGAATCCAAAGTAAAAATAAGAATTTTTCAATTAATCTTTAAAATTAATGTAATTTTCCCCTTGCCTTTGGCTTTTTAAGGCAGTTTTGATAGCTTGTCTTTTCAAAAATGTTTTCAAGAGCTTCTCTGTAGTTTTCTTAGAGTCACTGGCTGCCAAATCCTTTCTTTGCCTTCTCTTAGTCTGTGAAAAGAAAAGACATAGGTATTTACTTCAGGGTTTTAGTATATTAAAAACATTTCTGTGATTTTTTTCCCCATAGAATTTGTCTGAGTTTTCAGATGATGGCTGTTTTAATATTTCCTCTAATTGCTTATTTGAGTAACTTCATGTTTCTGCAGTGTAAAGACACCCAGAATTTCCATCAAAATATTACTCAGCACACCTATTAGAATGGCTATTATTAAGCAAACAGGGAACTACAAGTGTTGGAGAGCAGGTAGAAAACTATGAACACTTATTCATTGCTGGTAGGAATGTAAAATTGTACCGCCACTGTGGAAGCTTGGTGGTTCCTCAAAAAGCTAAGCATAGAGTTGTCCTACGATGTGGCAATCCTGCTACTTGGTATATTCCCAGAAGAACTAAAAGCAGGGACACAAACAGACATCTGCACACCAATGCTCACATTATTCACAATTGGAAACAATCCAAGGGTCCATCAACTGATGAATGGATAAACAAAATGTGGTATATACGTACAATGGAATATTATTCAGCAGTAAGAAGGAAGAAGTCCTAAAGCATGCAACAACACATATGAATCTTGAGGACACTATGTTAAGTGAAAAATCAGACACAAAAGGACAAATATTGCATGACCTTGGTGACATATGTAATTACTATATTACATATTATAATATGCAAACTCATAGACATAGGTTACCTGGAGACAGAATGAGACTAGAAAATTGCTTAAGATGTTGACAATTTTTAACCAAGCTGAATTTAAATGAGTAGAAATGGATAGAGGTAATGATAACACATTATTGTGACTATAATTAACAGTGCTGAACTGAGAATATGGTTGATAGGGGAAGTTTAGAGTAACATATGTCAAGAGAAGGAAAGCCAGAGGTTAAAACATGGAAATGTCTAACTCACTAAATCTTGTAGCTGATGACTGTGATTAATAGTACAAATATAAAAACTTTCCTCCATGAACTAGAACAAATGAAACTATTACAAGGAGTTAATAAGAGAGTGGTAAATGGGGAAAAATGCATCTACTAAAAATTGTGGACTATAGTTAACAGTAATATCTCCATCTACTTTCATCACAGTACAAAATGTGCTGTTGTACTGCACAAAAGCTAGACATCAGTAATAGAAGAGCATAACGGGCACAAGATGTTCTGGGTTTTCTCTTTTTTTTCTCCCCTTCCTGGAGTAATGAAAATGTTTGAAAATTGATTGTGATAATGAACGCACAACTATATGATAATACTGTGAACCACCAATTGTATACTTTGGATGAACTGTATGGTGTGTGAATTTCTCAATAAAATTGCATTAAAGGGAAAAAATATTACTCAGACTGGCTATTATATAATACAGTTGGGACACTATTAATTTACTTTCAGTTGCCTTTAAATGCCTTTTAATGTCCCCAAGAAGCCTAAAATTTAATGATAATCAAATAAATTGTTGCTCAAAAGGAGTTATTATATTTATTAACAAATTTATTCTTTAAAATATGTTATACCAAATTTCTGGTATTAAATTTCATTGGTTTTTATAACAATATTTTATTTATACGTAATTCTGCCACCCCCCAACATTCAGATGATGTCAAGAGAAATCCTAGAAGATACAGAAACATCATGTGAAAAACATCTAAGTAGGGAAAAACAGGAATAGTCTCTATGCTTCTGGTTAAAGAAAAAGACATTTTCTTTTCCTTTCTAATTGTTCCAAAAAAGTACCTGAGACAGAGTATGCCTAATTAAAAACTGCAACATTCAAGTCCGACATTTTTAGAAAGGCAACAAGTGTCCCCAAGCATTTACAAATCTTTACTTTTATCATATATCTTCATTTAATTAGATAATATCAATTAGATATGAATATAATGTGATGAGCTGGGATTTTTCAACTTATAAAAGTCATCTGTCCAAACGAGTGCTACAGGGGCACACAATTATTCCAAAGTTTACAACATTGTTTACAAATTTTTAAACCGCTTTCAGAATAAAGAAATTCATTCTCATTCTTTTATATCATGTCCCATTTCCTTCCTTGATAATCCACTTTAGTCACTTGATTGTTCCTAAAAATCCAATTCACCTTTAAAAGAAAGCTTGCTATTCCTGAGAATATTCGATTTTAGGTTCAGGGAGGCATTGCTCAGACAGGTATTTGATAATGCTCTGAGCAATGGCAGAATAACTGGAGTAAATGCAGAATACCCAAGAAAATACTCTAAAGGGAAAACCCATTTATAGGAACTCTAGTAGCTATTTTATTTAAAAGTTAAATTTTATCCTCTCGCCCACAATGTATTCTCATAATTAAACTTTTTTAAAAGAACAATTGTTTATTTGTTCAAGATAAATGAAAGCACAGTTGAAATAAAGTTGTGTGTCAGAATCAGTCTCAGTTTCTAAACTTCTAAATAGAAAATAAAAACTTCCTGTTAACCTTTTCCTTTCTAAGAATTTAGTGAGAAAAAAATAATTAGATAACACTTACCAATGTCTGTTTCTTCAACAGTGGAGCATCTCCATCAAAAACAAAAATAGGACGAATTCTAAAAAATAGGAGTTTGCAGAGCCGATGAAACAAAGTGAGAAGGTGAGCATTTTCTATTGAGTTCCCATGGCGATCCCGGACTCCTTTAAGTGCTTGGTTTAACCAAATACTAATATCTGGAGGAATTGTTAATGGAAAACATTTTGGAATTGTTCTTCCATCCTTACAATTTCAAATCTCGATAGCTTATAACACTAAGCACATAACACTATCTATTTGAAATTGAAAAAGTTTGGTCTTACTGGGATCTACCTAAAATTATTTAACTTAATTTGAACTTTGCAACTACTACTTACATACTGAATTTTTAAAGTCTGCATAGGCAGACATGTCCTTTAAAGTAAAGAATGGTTTCTAAAGGAAAACTAGTGATTTGTAAAGAATTTTAGCAAATTAGCATAACTTTTCTAGAAGACAATTTGGCAATTTGCAGCAAAACCTTAAAAGCTTGCATTCTATCTGATCTAAGAATTCCACTTCCAGATATTTATCCTAAGGAAATAATCATGGATTTACAATAAGAGTTATATATTAAAATGCTTTTTCATAATAAGGAAAAATGGCAAACAATTTTAAAGTTTTCAACATGTTTTTTTGCTATTCTGGTATAATGGTATATGAAGCTTGACGAAGCATATAAAGTTATAAGGAAGATAAGTCATGAATATTATTAAAGGGAATTAAATATGGGACAAAAATATGTAAAGTATAATTCCATTTATATAATGGACTCAAACTGTTAAACTTAAATAACTATTTATCTGTGTAACATAAGAAATTTTTTAAAACTGGACATTCAGACACCAAATAATAGTAATCACTATTGACAAGTATAGGTAAATTATATTTTCATGAGGTTTTTTTTTTGGGGGGGTACATGCCGGGGAACACAGGTCTCCCTCATGGCAGGCGGGCATTCTGCCACAGAACCACACGTGCACCCCATAGGGTTTCCTTATACTTTTCAACTTTTCTTAAAAAAGCTTCTTAAAAACTTATTTTATATCTGTTCATAACAAAGAGTGACATGGGATTATGCTGGGGGTTTTTTTGGCTTTCAATCTCTTTGTCAGCTCCTTTAACCTATCATTAAAGTGTTGACTTCACCAGTGATCTCTCTTAGGCTCTCTTCTTTCCTCCTGTCTGCACTTACTTTCTTAGGCTACCTCCATCCCCTAACACTCCCATCCTAGGCTCAATTATCCTCTGGGCATGGATTCCCATATATATCTATTTGGCCCAGAGCTCTCTCCTGACCCTCTATCAGTAGAGCCAATGTCCCAGTTAATATCTTTACCTAATGTCTTGCAAGCATTTCAAACTTGACATGATCAAAAACAAACTGTCTTCCCCACAAGGCCGTTCATCTCGATGAATGTCTCTCCCGTCTCCCCAGTTGCCTGAGCCAGAATTCTTGGGTATCATCTCATATACTCCTCTCAAACAACCATTATCAGGTCCTATCAATTCTACATTCTAATTCACCTTGAAGGCATGTTAGATTTCATCAAAATACTTTGACGAAAACATTTTAAAGCTCCCTGCTGTCTTTTGGATAATAACCACAACTTTTTACGATGGCCTACTGAGCCCTGAGTGATGTAGCCTCTGCTCATTTCTCCTATCTCTTTTCAAGCCACTGGGTTTTTCTCAAATCTTGGAAATCCCTATGCTATGCTTCTTCCTTTCTCCAGGATCTTCTGATACACTCCATCATCTGCCTGAAATACTGTTTCTCCTACTCTTATGCTATTTCCTACTCTTAGTTTTGAGTTTGTCACTTTCTCAGCATGGATTATGACCTCAGTTATACACTCCTACTTAAAAATGCATTATTTATTATGTGCAGAAATTGTACTATGCACCAGTGATACAGCACTGAACAAAATAAAATCTTTGTCCATAAGTTTACAATCTAATGGGGGGGAAGGGTGGGGAGAGGACTGAGACTGTAGACCGTATTTTTGTGAGCCACTCTATCACAGGGCCTATCATACAGTAGGTGATAAAAATCTGCTATTAAATTTGTTAAACAGTTTAACATACATTACCTAATTTACTACCATAAAAAAATTTAGGTTCATCAAGAATTAATTTACAAAATACTACAAACAAAATAATTAGTGAAAAGCAAGCCATTATTTCTATAACATTTAAGTGCTACTATGTGCTAGGCATTTCCAAGATTCTAGGGACAGAGTAGTGAACAAGATGGCAGTGAACAAAATAGACATGGCCCTGTCCCCAAAAGCTTGCGTTGTGCTGAAGATAGACAGTAAAAAGGTAAAGTAACAGATAAATGTTAGTGTCTTGGTAAATGCCCCCAAATAAACAGAGCAGAATAAAGATGCTTGGGGTGGAGGGCTACTTTAGTCCGGGAAGGCCTATTTGAAGAAGTGACATTTTAACAGAGACCTCAGACAATGAACGAGAAGAACCAGGGTGTAAGCCCTGAGAAGGGAACAACAAATGCAAACGCCCAGAGACAGAAGCACACTTCAGTTTAAGGCCAAGGTGACAGGAGCACAGGGAGAGGGAGGAATAGTAGGGGTTTATGTGTGTATCTGACCTTTCAGGCCATGATGAAGCCATGTAGCACCTAACACAGCCACTGGAAGGTTTCTAGAAAAAAACTTAAGGATCCTTCCAGTGGATGTGAAGAATAACTTAAGGATCACTCTGGTGGACATGAAGAATAAGCTATAAAGAAACCAGCTACTAAATTAGTCACTATAGCCAGGCGAAAATGGATACTAGCAGTGGTTACAATGAGAGTCATTTAAAAGGAGCCATCACAAAGATAGGATTTGGTGTTTATTTATATCAGTATTGTACTAGATAAATATTTCTACTTGACTTGTTCGTAATTATTGCATAAGATTAAGTTTCTATGTAGCCCATCATTTTAAGTTTTATAATCAAGTAAAAAAATCTAACTTCAGTTAACTCTCAACCCAACTAAATTTGATATGAAGCTTTTGAAATATGCATTCCTGAACCCCATATGCCTAATATTCTAAATCAGGGTGGTGCAATGGTGGCTCAGTAGCAGAATTCTCACCTGCCATGCCAGAGACCTGAGTTTGATTCCTGGCGCCTGCCCATGTAAACAAAATAAAATAAAATAAAATTCTAAATCACAAGAATTAGGGCAAAGTCTTTTTTTTTTTTTTAATTAACCATAGGTAGTACCTATTCTCAGGTAGAGTTGGGAATTTCAACTCAAATTTCTTAGAGAGACGTAAGAAATGCATAAAACTAAGCAAAGCCAAAAATCACTCTAGAGATAAAATCCACAGTATTTGTAGTATTTTGAAACAAAAAGATAAATTACTTTAGTTCTACAACTACATGACTTTAAATTTAATTAATCCCAATTAGTATGCGTAGCCTAAAGAGAGTGTAATGTTTTGTTCATACATTTAAATGCATTTCACAAATGTTAAGGTCTACAAGAAACAAAGGTAAACTGTTAATTCTGTACTACTTGGCACGTTTATATTGTATAAATAAACAAGACAATCACCTCTGCAGATGGTCAAAGAAAACTATTTATTTAAAGGATCCCAGAGTAAACAATGAACCCGGTATTGTCATGGGTAAGCTATTAACAAACAAAAGTTTAAAATGTGAATATACCTCAGATGTTTGAATTCCCATGAAAATGAAACAAAGCAAAATCAATTGTAGAACAAGCAATCATAACATTAGTACTCTTCAGATCATTTCTTCTTTCAGAAAATCCTAATAACCCCATGAAAATGGCTTTAAGTCCCAAAAAAGGTGTCTCTTGGAGCTATCTAAAAATATTCTAAAGTAATTAAACTTATCTAAAACTAAATTTAATTTTAGCTTAAAATTAAACTTTTCCGTGGACAACCCCCTAAAAAATTAGAATGCTTATCTTCATGGGCCACCTCAATGATTTTAAAAGTTTTTAATTCCTCGCAGAGACAGCAACATAAAGTGATCGAAATCTTTGTTAAAGTATTAAGAGTTGCTGGACCTGAGAAAGCTGTCCTTTCATTCACAGAAAATCTCTAGAATGCAAAGGTACTGAGAAACCACTGGAGGGCAGCAGTAGAATATGGGCTTTTATAAACCTTTGCCCGTCCCCCATTTAAGGTACCCTAAATAAAAACTTAAAATTAAAGATGTATTTGAAGATTCACCATATTGTTAAAAAAAAATCTTGCTTACTTTATTTATAATTTGTGTTCATACTGAAGAATTACGGCTCCTCAAAGGCTCCTTTCTCCTAATCCCCACATTCCTTTGCACGGTATTTACGACCACTAACAGCAATTCCGGTGAACCCGTCACCCTACAAACGTCTCTCCGCACCCAATGGAGAGCTGCAAATGTGTGAAATCCTGATACAAATCACCGCATCCCAAGTATCAACGATGCGTTAAGGATACCAACAGCAAGAATCTTCCCTTCCAGCGTTTCCGGGTTGATCTGCCTCCCGGAGCACTCTAGCAGCTTCCAAAGCCCTTGGACTCCCATAAGTCAAGTGTGTCCTCAAAGCTGAACCTGAGAGCTGACCGCTCGAGAGACAGCACAAGCTCCTCGAGTTTTTCCCTAAATATTCAACAACGGATTGAACCAATGCCCCAGGATCCTGGAAGAACCGCCCTTGCTCCTACGCTGGAAGATGGAAAAATAAAGACTCCAAGGCTTTCCGGGACAACCGGCTCCAACGAGAACGTGAGAGAGGGGAAATAAAATCCACCCTGGAGAACGTCCCAAAAGCAGACACCGCCTCCCGGAAGAAAAAAGGGATCCCAAAACGGACGGTGGTGGAGGGACGGAATAAGTCCTATTCTCACCCAACGCTTTGTCCCAAACGTTTGATTCGCAGTGAAAACCGGGGGTGAGGGACGGTGCAACGAGATAAACAGCAGGAAGGCGTACTTCGGTCACCTCTTTCCTTCTGGCGTGGGTCCTAAATAAGCCCGTGCGGCCGCTAGACTTCCCATAATGCAATGCGCAGGGCGGAAATCCCGCCTCCCTGCAGTGACGTAAACACGCTGTGTCTCCAGCCTTCAGGCTGAGTTGGTGCCGTCAGTGTCGGTGTTCTTTCGCTGTGGTGCTTTGTTCTCACATCTCCGCCCACTGCCTTTTGTGAATTTGAGACGTTAAGATTCTCTGCGAAGGTCATGGTTGCTCAGTTGAAATTTTTCTAGGCGTTTTTTTTCGCTGTTTCTCCCCACTGATCTATCAATTGTGAAAACTCCTTATTCTGTTGCTTTACATATGAAAGGACAGCCGAAAAGTGGATGTTTGTTGGTGTTTTTGTTAGTGTATTTAAAGTAACTATGTACTCGGTTGCATGTAATGAACGTGTAAAGCCTTTAACCTGAATATACCCTAGTTTTCTCCAGCATCTGAAATTTGAGATGCCGACCAAACCACTTTATAGCATATAGCATTGTTCGAGTCGCATTTGTTAACTTCCATTCTTCATCTGTAAAATGGGTATAAAAACAGTCTTGCAGACAATTTTAGTAAGGATTTAAGGTTAAGCAATAGTGGCTACTCAATAAATGTATTGGTATACACATTAATTCAAATTTGAACTAATGAAACTGCATTCAAACTCAATGAAAGGGTCGATTTAAATGACCAGGTAATTTTTCAAAGGAATTCCTTATTTCACACAATCGGTTTTGAACAAAGCCACTTCTGTGCCTCAATAGATAGGTTACAATGCCATGTTTAGTTGACCTAGTAGTTACAACTGGTTTTCTACTAGGAATAATTCCGATAAAGTGATTTTTGCATTTCCTCCGTTTGTAAAGTAATCCCCAGAACTTGCTCCTAATTATTTTATTGAGATTAGTATAATTGCCTATTCCATTTCTGCCCTCCCCCCAGTAGATTGTACACTTACTGAAGTCCATAACTATTTTGTTGACTGTTATATCCCCCATTCCTGACACACAGCAAGAGTTCCATAAATACTGTCTAAATTACTTCTAGCTCCCAGTCTAATGTTCTCCAGTGATCTTGCACCCTGCTGAAAGAGAATTTGTTTGGAGGTCAGGCAGATAATAGTTCAGATCTCATCTATGTGAGGTGGTAGGCCTGTGATCCTAGGCAAGTTTCTTCACCCATAAGAGGCTCAGTTCCCCTCTGTACCTGGGGATGCCACCAACCTCTTGGGGTTTTTCAGAGATCAGTGATTAGACATAAAATACCTAAGTAATTAATGGTGCTTAAATTAATTTGTTGAGTGAATGGCTGGGGAGAAGAAATGCTATGTGTAAAATTGAAATACAGAATGTGCTGGATCCTAGAGCAGCTGCCTGAGCCCCTTCAGAATTTGAGTTTAGGTGGGAAGTATCAACGCTATTGCACCAGCTTGGCCTAAGTATGGAGCATAGTTCTTAGTAATAGTAATGGGAAAAAGGACAGTTAATAGGATTTAATCTAAATAAATGCTTTTTTTTTCTCCTGAAAGCTGGGTAAAAACAAATAGCCAATGTGGACATTTGAATACTTATGAGTGCTTTTAAAACCAGAGCAACATTTCTTGAATATGAAATTCTCTTTTGGAAGGACAATAACTAAGGGGTGTATATTTGACTTACAAGGAACTGACTTCGTCAGATGCTGTTTAAAGGGCTCCCTATACAGACTCTCAGTAGTAAAATAAACATCTTCTAGAATAATAGTAACAAGCACTTAAATAGCATCTCCTACCTACAAGGCACTTTTCTAAACGTTTTACATATATGAACTTTTTATTCTTCAAAACAATTTATGAAGTAGATACTATTATAATCCTGATTTTACTAATGAGGAATTGAGCATAGAAAAAGTTGAATCTTAATTTGTCCCAAATCACACAGCTCATAAGTACAGAGCAAGGATTTGAACCTTCATTTCTTTATGGAGATTTCTAAGAAGAGTTGATCAAGGAAAAAATGTGACAGGAATGTTATGACAAGAATGTTATTGATGTTGAAAGAGAAATACACAAAACTATTGCTTGCGTTTTCTGGGAAAGCAGTTTCTGTTAATCTTGTGTTCTTAATGATTACCAAACTTGTGAACCAAGTTATTAACTGATCATATATAGTAAGATTTTTATAAAACTTGATCATGGTCAGGGTGCACAGGTGGTTCAGTGGTATAATGCTCATATGCCATGTGGGAGACCTGGGTTCCATTCCCAACCCATGTACCATCCTCACCTGCCCCCCCCCAAAAACACAACTTGATCATGGTGCCACCCTATTTTTTCCTTTCTTATTTTGTGTTACATGTGCTTCCACTTGCCTCTTCCTGCCTACCTGCTCTCTGAAATACTCAGTTTAACTATTTGCAATTGCTGTTGTTCAACCACATTTGACTTACAAAAATGGCAACTTCATTTGGTACAAGTTAATGTAAGAATCAAATTTTCAAATTGCTACTGTAAAGTCTTACAGAAATCTAAAAGTATAGTCATCATGGTGCATGTTAGTTCATTGATTATAAAAGTCAGATATAAGATGGTATCTTGCAACAAACAATTTAGCACAGCTCACAAATTATCATGTACGTCAAACAAAAATAAGCATACTCTTTGTACAAAACAAGGGTTCAAAAACCATCCACATGATTAAAAGTAGAAAACAAAACTTTATTTGATGAAAAATTTTAAAAGCCCCAATATGAAGTAACAAAAACAACCTACAAATCTTTTTTCAATCCTCTGCATTTTAAGCAAAATATTCTCTTCAAAAAAAATGACCATTTCATAATATATATCCCCTTCTGTAGGCTAGACATGTTTGAGTGGGTAATGGATATAAAACTTCAAAAGAGAAAAAACTGAAACTATTTTAAAAATA
Organism: Myrmecophaga tridactyla; assembly: GCA_004026745.1. Classification (NCBI taxonomy): domain Eukaryota; kingdom Metazoa; phylum Chordata; class Mammalia; order Pilosa; family Myrmecophagidae; genus Myrmecophaga; species Myrmecophaga tridactyla. Next base: position 50,260 of record PVIY010010146.1, read on the forward strand.
AAAATCTGAACCCTTTCTCTGAGGTGTATTGCAATATGGTTACCAACATATCCAGCACCTTGTAAAAACCGAGTTACCAATTTGAGTCCTGAAACAACCCCTGAAATGAGAGAAGAGATGCTAGTCTTTTGTGAGTCACAGGTTAGCAGCAGCAGAACAATTTACAGCAGCTAAAGAGGAATTCAAATATATGAAATCCACACTTTTCTGAAATATTTAACACTTTAAACAACTGTCTATAAGTTTTTAAAAAAGGAAATAGCTCAGATTGGAAGTAGAATATGGATAGCTATCCTCTGAGTGACTTGGGCATTTCTAATGCATCTTTAAGGCTGTTATCAATATATCACTCCATATTGAAGGGCCAATCAAATCTCAGGAGATCTCATTTTACAGATCACCTTGGACATAGAAACTTCAGAAGATTTATTCTAGATATACAGAAGTCTTTCAAGACTTAAGGTTCTTGTCAATATTTGACAGTAACTTATCAAGTCAAGAATATCAAGAATATCCTGAATCAATGCACTAAGTCAACCATTTGCATCATAGAAAAGATTAGTTTCTTGATTCTTTTCTGTTTTGCCTCTTTATTTAGAATCCTGTGAACAGTAACCAGGAAATCAAATGAGGCAGGTAAGTAAAAGAATGACAGAACTCACTGAATAATTTTAAATGAGCTTTTTTATCTTAAGAGAGAAAACTAGGAATGGACAGCCCTATTTTTTTAAAAGGTCGATGGTGCCTTACATCTTGAGTAAAACTATCTACAATGAATGTTTTGGGATGAAGTCAGAGAAATCATGTCATGCTTAAGATTTCACGTCTTGATACTATTAAGTGAATTTATGTTTGACCTATTTAGATAGTAGTTTTAATTTACTTAGATTTTGTGAAACTTTCTGTTCAGATTGCTTATATACTTTTAACTTTAAAAAAACAATCTGTGCTTATCTGCTCATATATCTGAGATCACCCATCATAATCATATACAAGCTTATTTACTGGAGAACTACAAGATTATGTTTTGTATCACGAAATCTATTCACACAATGGAGACAATAAAGCCTACTGTCTTAATGCAATCCTTAATGCAATCAGTGTCCAGCATAGTCAATCATTCCCATCATAATCACTGTAACCCTGGTAGCCACTATTCCTTCTCTCATGGATACCAGACATCTTTTTCCATGCCGAGTCCTGATGAAAACTAGCACTGAAAGACCGGCCCAGACGCCCATGCTGCTTCTTGGAGATATTGTCTTCACTCTCAGATTTGGCAATTCCCTGGGCATGTGTTGGAGGTTGTGACTCTTGTCTAATGGTTCCAAATGGAAAGTTCCAAAGGCCAAATCTTTGCCAATTAAGTCTCTGGAATGCTATGATGCAATGCAAATTTCCTCCAACCTGAGAAGAGGAAAAAAAAGTTGAGTGAAGAAAATGAAGGGAAATAATATACTATTATTTGGATCCCAATAAATTATCTCATATTTTCCCCCTTCACCTGCCTCAAACTAGTACTTTTTCTTTCAGACGTCATCAGTGTGTTATCCTGCATCTGTCCTGACAGCTGCCTTTATAAAATATAACAATGTCCACAGGTGCTTAAATGCCTTCCCTCCATGTGCCTCTCACATACACTATGACCTCCCCATCTATCTGATTTAAGCACCAAAATTATTATTCTTCCTGACTCTCCAATATATTCTCATATATTAGTAGGACTAAATCAATAGGATGTCTACTTAGTCCATAGAATCTAATTTCTCTGAGACCTTCCCCTAACAGCCTTGTTTCTACCACATGACTGCCCCATAGCAGTTTATTTGAATCAAGTGTGGATACCCAATCCAAGCTAAGTCAATCTTAACTCATTCTCTCCCAACCTATGGAACTGGGCCTGAGGCAAGCCAGTTTCAGTCTGGACTGTGCACCTGAAAGGGAGACATGAATTGAAACATGATCTTCAGAAAGCAAATAATCAGACAAAAAGAGACAAGAACAATAACATATAGCCCCAAAAGGGCAACAAGTATTAGCTACTTAGTCACTGCTATTATTCCAATACCTGGTACCATTCCCTTTAAGTCTGTAAAACTACTTGCCCATGGGTTTCAAAGATATCACTGTGTTTTAAAAATAATTTTCCCTTTCCTGTTTAAGATGTTCTAATTTGGGTTTCTGTTATTTACAACCTAAAGAATGCTAAGTAAAATACAGCATTTTGGTCAGCTAGAGTTTTGTACTCTTATACAAAACTTTTCTTACCTTTTTTGTTTTTCGATACTGTAGCCCTCTCTCTAAGTGCCGGATATCTAGGTATTCTGGATTTTGAGTGTTTAGATCAATAACAATATCTGCCCATCTATAGTTAAGAAGAAAAAATAAAGCACAATTTTCTTTAAGTCCAAAATACCATTGTACACAGAATGTTCGCATGACCAAATTATTACAATATTATTATGATAAGAATTGGCACTATTTCTCTTATCTCAGGATTGTTTCATCTATTTATTTATGCAGAAATAAATCCTTATATTTACAATTTTGTTTTTCCAACTACTATCAAGGTTCTCAGTTAAAAATGGTACCTTTTCCTATGAAATGAATATATATCAACCTGTTAGATGACATCTCGCAAAGGCTAAAGCAGAAACATTTCAGATTTTCTTTTTAATTAGTCAAGTGAATACTTAAAAGAATATTCATATCTTTATTCATAGATGACACAACTGTTTGTGTAGAAAGTCCAAAGGAATTAAAAACCCTTATAGAACTAAAAAGTAAATTTGGTAAAGATGCAGGAATCAAGGTTTATGTAGAAAAACCAATTGTATTTTTTCTAGCTGTAACTGGAAAATTAAAATTAAAAAAATCAATTTACAATAGCATCAAAAAATATAGAACACTTAGGAAAAATTTTAACAAAACATATATAAGACTCTGCTGAAAATATAAAACGCTACTGAAAGAAATTAAAGATTTAAATAAGTGAAAATGTATACCATGCTCATGGGTTAGAAGACTTCATATTGTTAAAAAGTTAGTTCTGAAAATTTTTAAAAAAGTTCTCTCAAAACTAAAAGACAGATTCTGTGTATTCTATCCTAATTAAAATCCTACAGGCTTTTTAATGGGAATTGAAAATTTGATTCTAGAAATTTATATGGAAAAGCAAAGATTCTAGAATAGTGAAAACAATCCTGAAGAAGAAGATTCAAAGGATTCATCCTACCTAATTTCAGAACTTAGTATAAATTATAACAATCGAGACTGTGGTCTTGGTGAAATGATAGTCAGAAAGATCAGTGGAACATGATAGAGTCCAGAAATAGACCACACATATCTGGTATATTAATCTTCAAGCAAAAGCACCAAATAAACTAAATGGGGAAAGAAAAATTTCTGTAAACAAATGGTGTTGGAATAACTGGTCAAACGTTGGAAGAAAAGAGTGAAAGTTGACCTCTACCTCAAAAATTAATTGAAATGGATCATAAACTATACATAAAAGCTAAAACTTGACACAATGCTTCTAGAAGAAAACAGAATATAACTCTTGTGACCCTGGAGTAGGCAAAAATGTCTTATAGAGGAACAGAAAAGCACTAAAAAAAGAGCAAAACTGTTTAAAAAGGCTTAATCAAAAGTAAGAACTTCTGTTCATAGCAAGACATCATTCCAGACCATGCACAAATAAAAAACCTCTAGTAATAAGACATCATTAAAATGAGAATGCAACATAAGACAGGAAGAAGATATTCACAATATATATGTCCAACAAATAGTAGTAAGTGTCTAATAAATATTAATAAAAAGACAACCCAATTCCAAAAACAAACAAAAAAAAAAACACAAAAGACTTCAATAAACATTTCATAAAAGAAAATATAGGACTGGCTAATAAGAACATGCAAAGATGTTATCATAAGTTATTTGAGAAATGCAAATTAAAAGCACCATGAGATTCCATCTCAATCTTTTAGAAGTGCTAAACTCAAAAAGAATGACAATATCAGATACTAGTAAAGATGTGAAGAGCCCCTGGAACTCTTATACACTACTGGTGAGAGTATAAAAGGGTATGATCACTTTGGAAAACTTTGGCAATTTCTTAAAAACATATCTATTCTATGATTCAGTGATTCCAGTTCTAGGTTTCTACCCAAGAGAAACAAAATGTCTATCCTCAAAAAAAGACTTGTATAACAAACTGTGGAATATCCATACAGTGGCAAACTATTTGGCCACATTAAAGAATGAAGTTCTGATACATGCTACAACACGGATGAACCTTGAAAACATGATACTAAATCAAACAAGCCACATACTAAAGGGCACATATTGTATGAGTCCATTTATGTGAAATCCCAAATAGGCAAATCCAGAGACAGAAAGTACATTAGTGGTTGCCACAGACTGAGCTGAGGAGAAAATGAGGAGTGACTGCTAAGGTGTATGGGGTTTTTCGCAGATAATGAAAATGTTCTGGAATTAGTGGTAATGATATACAACTTGAGGAATATACTAAAAACCACTGAATTATTCATTATAAAAGGGTGAACTTTATGGTATGTTAATTATATCTCAATAAATCTGTTATTAAAATCTAAAACAAAACAAGACGTGTCCATGAGTGTTCCTAACAGTTTTATTCACAATAGCCCCAAACTGAAAACAATCCAATCATATATCAATAGGAGAATGGGTATGTAAGTCATGGTATACTCATATGATTACATACTACTCAGCAATTAAAAAAAAAAAACTACTGATATGCATGACCAAAATGGATGAGTCTCAAAAAGGGTACTTAAATGAAAGAAGTATACTTCTATTTACATTAAATTCAAGACAGACAAAAAAAATTCTGTGGTGACAGAAATCAGAATAGAGGTTGTTTATCAGGACTGAAAGGAATGAAGCATGAAGGAACTTTCTATGGTAATGAAAATGTTCCATATCTTGACAGGGGTGGTGATTACATAGGTGCACACTAATTATACAGTTAAGATCTGTGTATTCTACTGTAAATAAATCTTACCTCAGTTACAGAAAAAAAGGGAAGTTAACATACTTTTTACAGTGAATGGCAGGATGTTTTCTACTTGATTCACCAATTAAGATCCAATATTCTACTTCTTGTAGTGAGAGAGGACTCCTGCTAAATATAAAATACATACATAGTAAGTTTTAAAATAGGTCATTTGTTCCCTGGAGAATACTGCTTAAACTATAATAAAGGATATACTGAAGTTATTCAAAGATGGCAGTCACTAAAGCTAGAATATATATTGAGTTTAGACTTGGGCAAACATCTAGAGGCCATTTAGACAAAGTGTAAATTAAATTTAGGCCTTAACACCCTGTTATGAAATCTAGGGCTAAAAAAAAATGAAATATACTATCTCTCAGATCCTAGGAGGGAAAAACAAAGAAAACTCTTAAGAAACTACCAATATTCAACAGCTACTCATCTTTAAACATGTTCAAAAGGCATCCTAAAAATAAAAACCGAAAGCAGTGAGTCACCTGGAAGTTTTTAAAAATACTGATGCCCTATCATGGCATCTATTTTCTAACTGGTTCCTTTTTATTATTTTATCAGTCTTGTGAGTATAAGTTTGAAGATCACATCTTCACAAGGTCAGGATATTGCTAGCAAAGGCTGAGACCTTCCAGGGTGACCTCTACCTTCAAGAGAATTATGAGGACTTTATAAGCATTTGGCATGGTATCTCCACAGAGTAAGCATTCACTAAATTTTTCACTCAAAGGTTAAATATCTATTAAACTTTTTTAATAAATCTATTAAAAATTATATTTTTTGTGTGTAATTCACTTAGAATTAAACAAAATTTAAAGTTCCTACAAATATTTGATGCCTTAAATCCATTTTTGGAGGGAATGGGTATGAAATATGTATATTGAATGTCTACCATGTACAAAGCACTCTTGCTAGATAGTACAGGCTGCAAATACAGGTTTGTGCCATACAGAAACTCAATCCAATGAAGCCAGAAGACTTGCAAAATGACTATTTTATACAAGGCAGTTTAAAGAACTATAAAGAGGCACAAGCGTAAGGCTGGGGGCATCCTGAGGAAGGAGCAGTTCAGCTTGTAGGAGGTGAGGCAACTATTAGCAACTCACATGCACATCTATAGCTCAGTGGGAAACAGGTTTACGGTGAAGATGGCAGGAATAGGAAATATGTTTCTGAATCACAGAAGAGTTATGTCTTATAGTTATGGTCGATTAAAATATTGACTATCTTTATATTCTAATTCTTTGAAAATGTGTATCCATATTGAGAATTGCATGGAATATTCTGCCTTCAAACTATTTTATATAACACATTTTTAAAACTGTAGATAAATAGTTTTACATCATTTTACAACATGGCATCCATTGATTGTAAAAAAAAATGTAACTAAAAATTAACCACTGCTTATGTACCTAGTGATATTTTTTTAAATACCTTCAATACTTTTTTCTTCATCTATAAAATGAAGATAATGATAACACTTTGCCTTCATAGATGTCTCTTCTGTGTTTAAGGCAGAAGGTAGCATACTCACATGGAGCTTTCCTCTTTTATAGGGTTCAGGCCCTGGGAAATCACCTTTTCTCTCCTGCTATGGAGTTTTCAGTCTGTGCTGTGTTTTGCAAATGCAAACAAAAGCAGAGAGCACATCTAATCCTGTACTGCTCAAATAACATTAACTTTTGCTTGTATAGGGCATTTTTTATATGGTAGTCATTTCCTTCTGCAGATTCAGCTTTCATCTCCGTTTTAATCTGCTCTCAGTATGAAAATTATTTATGCACATGATAGATTAAATATTTATAATGCAAAGTGCTTATTATACATGGAAAGAAAAAAATATAAAAGTATTTATAGTACAATCCAACTACATGTGTAAGAAGATAGGGAATAGTAAAAGCCTAAGTGAAAATATTAAAATGTTAAATAAGGGTATTGGGATCATGTATGGGTTTTTTTTTCTTCTTTCTAGTTTACTTTCTGGATCTTCTACCACGTATACATGTTTCTACTTGTGTCATTGTGTACGAAATAAAATAACTTAATTTGAGGTGCAGAATAAAGCTACCATAGACTCAAAAAAAAAAAAAAATGCTGTGCCATAATCCCATCCCTGAAAATTCTAATACAAGTGTGTCTAGAGTGCAGCTCAGGGATATGCATATTTTTAAAAAGCATCTCAGGAGATTCTTAGGTTCATGCAGAGGGAAGAAGTTCTGTAAAGGGTACAAAGTATCTAGGAGTAAAATCACATTTATATTTGATAGCTGTCTGGAGAAAGTTGAAGTTGTAGGACAAGGGTAAAACTGTCAGAGAAAGACAAAAATAAACCTCACTTACAAAAAAAATCAGCTCCAGAGAGATAAATAATGCATTTCTAGATATGGAAAGACCAAGCAGTTTCCCTCTTGCTCCTCATTCACTAAAACAATATTCAGCTTCCAGGTTCTCCCAGATCACTCCTGCCTGTCTCAGAATCTCACCACCCAGTGCCTTTGAGTGTCACTCAAAGGATGCATGAGCCTACAACCACGGAGACCCCATCCTACCCCCAGATGACCAAGCCATGTTATCCCATGGCCCTCCTGTAAGAGGCCAGGTGCTGAGGAGGAACCACTGTCTCTTCCTCATTGTCAGTTAGCAATGTCACAGATCCAGGTGTGAACAAACAAGCCCCTCAGCAGGGTAAAGATAACAGCGACTACCAATATTTACTCGAAGTATTCATGGATTTTTTCAAAGTATTCAGGAGGTTTTCACCATACTCAACTAGGACACTTTTTCTTTTACTTTCAATTCTTCTGAATTGCCTCAACCCATCATAAAGAAAACTTGCTAAGGAGGAAAAAAGTATTAAAATCCAGTCACCCCCTCTTAGAGACTGTCTCAACCAAAAAGATTCAAGTTCACCTGTAGGTAGAGATATACAGCTAATAAGAAACTCTGGATGAAGTAAAGAAATGAGTCAAATAACCTTAAGGGTTAATATAGTGGAAATAAAAATTGGCAATTAGCCTCTTCATAGGCAGGAGAAAAGGGGAACAATAATGCATTTCATGTTTTTCACTATGAAAAGAGAACATGAGTTTGAATTTATTCAGTTGCAACAATCTTCTTGACCTAGATTCTGTAACATATTTTTCATGTGGGACACTGGATGGGGACCCTGAGACATAATAATGATGTAAAGTCCTTTGTAACCTATAATAAAGACAGAAGTGATTTCTCACATGACTTTATCTTGTAATGACTCTGAACAACAGTATCTAAGTAGATAATGTTAAAGCACAATTAACTAAATGCAATTCTGCAAAGGAATAAACTAAAGTATTTAAAGAATGTAGTATTTCAGTGGTTTAACTTGATGTAAGGAAAGCAAATCACCAAATCTCCCAATTTCTAAGAGACTAGATATTTCCTCTAAACCTTCTACAAACATTTCCTGAAAAAATATCCATATAGAATATCCAAATGCTTACCTGAATGCTTTATTAGCTTTAACGGGGGTTGCTTCAAAGCCAATTGGACAAAAATAATGATTTTGGCAATGATAGATGTAAGCCAGCGATTCATCTTTCAATCCATGAGTTAACTTTGACAAGGCCCCTGCAGCTACAAAAACACACACAAAACTGAGGGACCATAAAGCAATGTCCATACTTTACACCAAGGATAGTTAAGGATTTAAAGACAAAAAAAGACGTTATTTGAAATACATTAATATTGCTGGGGGGGAAATGAGAAGCCACCAATACAAAAAATATTGATAAACTTATTTTCAGTTTTACCCTTGAGACTGAAATTGAGATACAATGAACTACAAACTAAAGAACTGAAATCTTTCCTTGCTTAATAAAACCTTCTAACAAACACCTACTTGTCTATGAAATGTAATTACTGTATAAAACCTAGTACCTATTGCATACAGCAATGGTCTCAACTTTTCTGGTTTATCACTAAAAATTTCTAATAAGCAGCCCCCCATATATGCATGATTTGCTTGTAAATTATATAATTATACTATTGTAGAAATATGTTCTTTACAAAAGATGAAAGGCAGGGATTTTTAAATCAGATTAAAATATAGACATTCTAATATTTCTTCCCACACCACAGTGGTCATCTTGCACAGCCCCTGTCGTGCACATACCCCAAAATGAAGACCACCGATAAGTCTGGATAAAGATAAAATGCAGATAATAAATAAGTTCCCAAAATTCAACTTGTCCCACTGACACACATTTTAATTTTTCTTTAAAAGTTATACAGACTAGAGGGGCAGCTCTCATGAACCAAGTGATAAGAACATCTCTACAGAGATTAGGCCAGCAGTACCACAATATTCTCTTAAAACCTTTCCTTCTTTATGTATTTCTCATAACTATACTATTTGGGAAGTAATTTCACAAGTATTACCATGGAGAACAAGCTTTTACCAGCACTCAGTCCTTAGGCCATTAACTGAGATTTCATTAACTTCCATCTCATGGAAGAAACTAAATTATTTATTAACAAACAGCTCATTAAAACTGGAAATCCTAATAATAGTCACAGTAGATAAAAGCTTATAAATGACAGATTCAATGACTGACTTCCTTCCCACTGAAAAAGCTGAAGACTACAAAGAATAGCATGTTTAATGGTGTGACAGAGTCAAAGAGACAAGACCCCCATCTCCCAAATGCTACCATCAACACACACATCTTATGAGCCTCATGGAGACAATATCATTTCTGGTTTAAACTCCTCCAATGTTTCAGCTAAACCTTTTCCCTAGATTCTTACTTCATGACCTATGACAAGAGCATCTGTGCACTGCAAGGGCATCGTTTCTACTAAAATTCCTTTCATAATGACACTGGATAAGTCTTTTTGCTGTTTTTCATTACATTCTCACAAAAACTGACATCCCAGGGCCACATTAAATGAATTATATTAAGAACTAAAATTCAGAAGAGACTCAATATTTCATTTTCCAAAATTGAATTTGGCTGTAAATAGGTTCCAGGAAAATGAACAATGGTAAATGCACAGATTTAAACTCCTTATAAATTTAATAATTCCATATGATGTTTATACACATAATTGACTTAGGAAAAAAATTGAAATAATTTTAAAATTGTGAAAATGTGAAATAAAACTACTGGTGCCAAGTAACTGAAGATTTCCATAAAATAACTTTTTATCATTATAATTTCTAAATGAATATCTTTTAAGTATTTCACACTTTTCTCCCTTTTCAAGTCAAATGTAATATAAAACAGGTGACTTTTTTTACTGTGACTATGAATAGTAATTACTTTAATGTCCTGGAATATGTTCAGGATATCAGCGGCAAGTAAAATAGGTAAGAAACCGTGCTCCCATTAAATATTCACAACATTTGTCTACTGCAAATACTCTTTTAAGCACAATGTGGTGGCTTGGAGTATGCACCCCAGAAAAACATGTTCTTAAACTTAATCCATTCCTGTGGGTATGAACCCTTGTAAATAGGACCTCTTGCTGAGGTTACTTCAGTAAAGGTGTGTCCCAGCCCAATCAGGATTTGTCTTAAACCTATTATCGAAGGCCTTATAGGGAATGCCACACAGAGAGAGGCCACCGGGAGCAGTCAGAAAGTGGAAATCATGGACTCCTGAAGAGAAAGGAGAAGCTACCATGTGCCATGTGACAGAGAATCAAGGACCAAGAATCACCAGCAGTGAGCCCTAGAACACCGCAGTGTTCTGAGAGAACATCGCCTTGATGACACTTTTATTTTGGACTTCTCCTCAACTCAAAACAGTGAGCCAATAAATTCCCACTGTTTAAGCCAACCCACTGCATAGTATTTGTTTCAGCCACCACCAAACTAAACCACACATCTTAGTTTTCTAGAAGGCAGGGAGGTGTTTTAATCTTATATTGAGTAGTGTATGCCCTTAGTGAGAGCCACCTACTACTCAAATTCAATAAGCAAAGAAGTTTTTTCTCCTTAGTTCAAGGTATATAATATTTTGAGTTTAGATTAGAGATCAGCAAATTCTTCCTGAGAGAGCCAGACGGCTTGTGCGTCCTAGATACTACACTCACTTCCCCACCAGCCTTTAGAGTACCTCCATAGAATTCCTAGAGCTCAATTAAGCAAAATTTGAAAATCACTGACTTTTCTATCAATAGAAGACCAAGTCAAGATAAAGAGATTGGTTACCACTTCTTTAGGAAGACTACAGCAGTAGTTCTCCTATGAACATGAAGCTTGTTAAGACTGCTGGGACCCACCCCAGAAGAGACGTCTGATGGCAGAGTGTTTGATCCAGTAGGTCTGGGGAAGGGACCAAGAATTTCAATTTCTAACAAGTTACCAGGTGATGCTGATGTTGAACTTTGAGAATCACTTGTATAGAGTTAAGAGGAAAATTTAACTCAATTCAATAAGCAATTTATGAGCACCTACTAACAATATCAGGTACTATAGGGAAACAAAAGCCAGGTAATATACGGTATTTCAAACTCTTCTATTAGGGAGGATAAAATGTAATTTTAATATAAAACAGAAAAAGACAGTGCCATAAAAGAGGTATAGAACTGAAAGGGGAACAAGCACATCAGGTATGAAGAATCAAAGGGGGTAGCATTCAAGATGAAACTTAAAGAAGTGGTAGGATTTCAATAATCCAGATAGAGGAAAGAGTATGCAGTGAAAAACAAACCACTGGAACAGAAAGAATATAATCAGGGAACAGCAAATAGTTAAATTTAGAATAAAAGGTACGATAGCATAGAGAAGCCTACCATAGGACACCCCCAGAATTTCAGGACAAGGTCAAAAAAAGATCATCCTCTGAAATAAAAGAGAGTAAATACAATATTTAAGACATTAAGGTAGTTATCCAAGAAAGTAATTCTGCCTATGAGAAGACATATAAATAAGTGACTGATGGAAACTAAATTCAGAACTAACTCCAATCTAGACCAGGGTATATCTACAAAACCTAAGACTTAAGCGATAAGGCAATCGTTACCAAAGCAGAACCATGATCTCTAGGACATATAGAAAGGAGAACAAAATAGCATGAAATCTGTGAGCTGGCCAGCTGCATTGTGGAGAGGAATGTATGTCCTGGCCAGCCAGCATGAGAATTCTGGTCACTTTGGCATTATATTGCAAATTTTAAGTTAATAAATTAACATTCTGACATTCTTTGAGTTTGTTTAATATGAATTTGTCTGACAGAGTTTTGTTCATCTCTAGAAGAACTCTATAAGAACCTAAAATATATTTTTACATCTCTAAAGATATGAGCCATATTCTGGAAATATGATAATATTCCAACAACATAATGTCATCATGAAGGCCCTCTGACATCTTTTGAAAACAACCGGTACATATGGACCAGCAGTGGAAAGCCAGACTGTATGCTTTAAGTAAGCAGTAGAGAGGTCCTGAAGAGGAGAGGGATATATTAGCACTTCACTTTAAGAAGATTTATCTGTCATTGTGTGTACTATGAATTGGAGAAAACCAGGGGGTGAGGAAAACAGAAGATTAATGCTTAGTCCACCTGAGATTTGCTAAGGTGCTATAATAAACTGGTAGCAATTGTTATGGTGAGGACATATGTGCATTATGTAAGAGATAGGCACTCTCTGTTAAGCAAAACCAAAAGGAAGAAGCAACCTGAATAGGTAACTAAGGTTTACATTTTCTAGCACAAACTTTCATTGTAAGTAATTACATCTCTGAAAAACAAATTTTAACTCCTAATAATAGTTAAATCTGTTTATTTTATCAAAAGCCCTCGACTTTGTTTTTATTCAGCGAGTAAGGGCAGTTTACATTGACTGAAACCCACTGAAAATGTCAGCAAGCATCACTGAGTTACAAAGTCAAAGGAAAATAGTCCCTAGAAAAACTTAAAACCTACTGTGAAAACAGGCCTGAGATTCTTTAAAAATAATTTTTAAAAAAAGATAATCTCAAAGTATTTTTTAAGCAGAGCAATAACTGCCAATATTTTTTTCACTACTGAATATCCCAGAGACAAATGAGAAAAGCCTATTTCTGCAACTCTCTCTTCCACAATGAAAAAGAACAAAGAGATGCTTGCTTTACACATGTAACACTCCTCCCCATCAATCCCGTCAGAAGTTACAGGTATCAGGTGTGAAGTCATGGGGCATCATATTTGAAATAAAGATCATTCATTCAGTTTAGTCCCCAAAGTCCAGGAGCCAGACATACACATAAAAAAAGGTAAAAAAATAAATATTAAGAAGCATACACTAAATGTTAAATTATAGATACTAACAATCAGTATTACAGGAATTAGGAGAAATCTAGGGCTAACATGGCCAGAAAGGATACAGAATCAGGAATTCTAAAAGAGAAAATTAAAATAGGAAGAAGATTTGGAAAATATATTATTAAAACTTATTTGAGGGTGATACAACGGTAGCTCAGTGGCAGAATTCTCACCTGCCATGCCAGAGACCCAGGTGTGATTCCTGGTGCCTACCCATGCAAAAAAAGAAAATTATTTTAAAAAATTATGGCAACTATCTCCCCTCACCCTACCTATGCCAGTTTAAAAGGATTTATGTACCCTAGAAAAGCCATGCTTTAATCCTATTCAGTCTTGTGGGAGCAACCCTTTCTTTCTATCCCAATTCAGTACTGTATGTTGGAAACTATATTAGATTATCGCCACAGAGATGTGACTCACCCAATTGTGCGTATTAACTTTTGAATAGAGGGAGATGTGACCACCCATTCCATGTGGGTCTTGACTGGTTTACTGGAATCCTTTAAAAGAGAAAACATTTTGGAGAGTCCCTCTTAAGAATGACGAGAGCAGCAGAGACAGGAGAAACACAGAGTCCACCAGCTAGCAACCTTTGGAGATGAAGGAGAATGCCCCTGGAGCTTCATGAAGAGGCTTGCAGAGGAAGCTAGAAGATGTCACCACGTTCGCCATGTGCCTTTCCAGTTGAGAAAGAAACCCTGGACTTCATCGGCCTTTCTTGAGTGATGGTAGCCTCTTGTTGGTGCCTTCATTTGGACATTTTTATAGACTTGCTTTAATAGGGACATTTTCATGGCCTTAGAACTATGAATTAGCAATTTATTAAATTCCCCTTTACAAAAGCCATTCCATTTCTGATATATTGCATTCTGCAGCTGGCAAACTAGAACACTACAAAAAAATGGGGGAAGTATCTTAGGTAGTTTATCCCACTCCTCAAATTAAAAAGAATGATGTATGTGGGAGGGAGTTTTAAAATATAGATTTATATTCTATTGTCTTTTTATTTCTTTTTCTGAATTAATGCAAATGTTCTAAAAAATGATGAATATGCAACTAAGTGATGATATTGTGAATTACTGATTATGTATGTTGTTTTATTTTGTTTCTTTATTTTTTTAAATAATAAATAAATTAAAAAAATATAGAGAGATTTATAAATAAGTGGGACCAAGTGCCATGCATCATAGACTGTTAGGCGAACCGGTTAACATACATATAAAACCATAATGTTTTAAAAAAGTCATGGAGAACTTGGGAGTTACCAGAATATTGGAAAATAAAGCAAATAAAGTACAGATCTTCAAAAGATCCACAAATGAGAATTTCATTATAATTTAATAAAATTAAAGTATAAAAAGCTTAAAATTGGAAGGGGCTTTTGGCAAAAAAATCTTTTCAAATTCCAGAATAGTGGCGCCTAAATTAATTCTTCCTAGGATCCTTTTGGTATTTTATTATATTCCATTAATAAATAATTATATTTTACTATTTTGAAATTTGATTAAATTTATATATTTGAAGTCACCTCTCTATTTCTCTAATATCATATTTTATTTTGTATTATAATTTCAAGACTTCGTGTTACCCCTGATTTCCTTTAATTTCCTGAGCCTTCTCTTCATAGACCCTGCCACTACACCTGTATGCAATTGATATTATTACCACTAAAAACACTAATAGCCATGATGAAATACTCTTAAGACTGGTAGGCAATAAGGCTAGCAAGGTAAAGGAAAAGGGCACCTGATCTGGTGCCCTGAGAATGTAGAGTCTCCCTGGTCCTTCTCACAATGCAGACTTTGGACATAAACCTAAGAACTACAGCATAGCACTTTTCCACTGTTTCCTATACATATCCATGACATCCTCTCCATTAATCCTTTCTGTAGCCCCACAGATCAGTTTGGTCTAAGAATCCACAGTCCATTAAAAGAGATATAAAGGAGATCATCCTATTACTCAGTTAAGAAATGATTCTGAAAAGTTCTTAATCATTTACTGACCATTATAATGTAGAAGGCAATGTTCAAGACATTGCTAAGTTAAATAAAAACTCACCTCCTGTCCTTAGTACACATAACATCTAGAAATTTGAAAAACTACCAAAAGAACCTAAGAGATGGTAGGAGGATGCCATGCATTCTGATGAAAGGTAGTGAAGGCCTAAGATGAAACTCAGTATAAATGATTACATAGTTGGGGGGATGGGTAGGGAGAAAGCAAAAGAAAAGATGAGCTAAACAAATAGGAAAGTAGATATCTTCCTTTTCATATCATAAGAAAGAGCACTTCCAAAAGAAGAATGCCAGTTGTGGGACAGAGAACAACAAAATTCTTTGCTAGAAACTCGATGTTCCCAATTTCCTGAATTCCTGCCTCACCCCTGAACCTAGGATTAATTAAATTAGGTTCTACTGAGCACCTAAGTACAAGGCATTGTGATACATAAATCAGTAAGAATTTAGGTTTAGCCCTCAAAGAAGAGAGCTCAGGTTTTTCTGGAAGAAAACATAAGGCATACAAAGAATTATCTAGAATGAAATTAAAACTCTATCAAAGCAAAATTAAGTGCAAATTTTCTCTGAAGATTCTGAATAGTCTTAAATTTAACCCACACCTCAAAGACTTTCTACTAAAAAAGATTCTGTACGAGTAGTTTAAAAAAACTATTAAACACAAAAGTAAACAAGGCACTGCAAGTGAAATCAGATCCACAGGAGAAAAAAAAATAGACAGCAGAACAGATATACAAAAATCTCAGATGTTAGATCAAAGACAGAAAAAAAAGTTTGACATATTTAAAAATAGAAGGTGGTTGAAAATATGAATAAGGAAAAAGATTATTTTAAAAAATAAACTAATTCTCACCTGCCATGCCAGAGACCCGGATTTGATTTCCGAGCACCTGTCCATGCCAAAAAAATAAATAAATAAACTAATTTCAAAAAAGAACCAATCATTTCTCAAAATGAAACACAGGATTAATTTAAAAAAAAAAACTGAAACCCAATGAACAATATAGAAAGCAAACTAGACACACTTGAAGAAAAAAATCAGAAACCTGGAAAATATGTCCTTTCTTAGTTTTTAATTACCCATCTGATTCCTGCGAGAGGCACGCTAACAATCTCACGAGAAACCAAAACAATACTAACACACCATTCAAAGCCACCTTTTCTACAGGGATAAGCCCAATGAAAACGTACTGAAGTTAGTCTGTAAGAACAACACTACATTTATGAATCTTTACTCTGTGTGAAGCAGATGTTAAAAACATAACAAATATCTCTCCTTTTATCATCACAACAATTCTATGGGGTGAGCACAAACAGAAGCACAAGGTCTACACTGTGGCTCCGCAATTGAGGTTCTAAAATAAACCATTATGTATAAGAACCACAATGTGAACTCCAAGTTTGCCTAACTCTTAACCAACTTAATATACCTGACTTAGGTTAACAGAAATATTTTCTACTCAATGTTCAATCCTTGACCTTAATAAATCATATACCCCTCTTATACTGCAATTTTCTGATTTGTAAAGTCAGAAGACTACTGTGATGATTTAAAAAATGGGAGTTTTGAAATAATGCAAATTATCCAATTAGCACATAACTACAACAATCTTTAACATCAACCCATTCATCTCTGTTATAACCAAGATTATTCTATTATACAATTTTATCACTTCCACAGAAAACTGTGCTGTTGTTATATGTTATTATTCAGGATTAGCCTCAAATATTTTAAAATCCTTCTATTCCCTTTCAGGAAAAGGAACTGTAGATTCGATAGCCCTTTCCAAAAGTTTGACTAAAGCACAAACACACACACATCAAGGACCCAAATACCAACAATGTATTAAAATAGTGTTTATGGCATACCTTAAAGTTCTAAAAGTTCTGTAAGTAAAGAGGGAAATGAGTTAAATTATGTTGTGTTAAATTATATGTATATATGTACTTATGTATACGTGTTTGTGCATAAAATCTTTTCTATGTTTACCTACCAGTTTCTCCAGCTGTTTTATTCTTCCCATGAGGCTTATATAAAACATAAGAACATCCTTTTACATGGAAGTGGTCATTAATTTGTCTAAACCATCTGAAATAACAAGAAGATTTGCTTATAGCAATAGTTCTATAATGAAGACGACACAATTCCAATCCTAGAGAAATTTAAGTATACAAGTTTGGCATGTCTACTAGAGGCTGGGGCCCAGCAGCTATATACATGGCTTACTATGTAATGCACATCTAGAAATAAGGTATTGACTCTAAGTGGGGGCTTCGTACCTCATAAGTGTTGTATTTCCAGTGAAAGGGCCAAATCTAATATCTTCAAATGGGGGTTGAAAGCCCAAAATATGCAGAGCTTCTTCTTGGGTAATAGGTGGAAGACTACGAAAGAAACATGGTTTTTAATTTTACAATTCCAATCATACAGAAATATAACCTGTCTCAATTTTAATATGTCTCTGTGATTTATAAACAATTTTGGAATATTTAAAATTAATTTTTATTTTATCAAAAATAATACATACATATATTTTAATCTAAAAGGCTTATAACAAAATATAGCAGTAGTTTCTAAATTTATGTAATGATTCTTAAAAATCTGTCATTATACCTTTGGCAAGTCACTTAATCTCTCTGTGCTTCACAGTCTCCCTCTCTTATAAAATGGGAGTAAAAATCTACCTCACAGGGTTGTTTTGGGACTAATTATAATATCTGTAAAGTATTTAACGTTCTTGAAGAAGGTGTTATGTAAATACAAAATAATATCTATTAAAGTTGGTTTATTTGTGAAAAAAAATCAGTCATTATAGAAATCACAAACCAAACTCTTTTGAATCTGGAATTTGGGATAACAATAAATTAACATACTTACTTTCCAGCTCCCATTGTGCTATATAAGAAATTCCAACAAGAAATTAATGAAGAGATACCACAAGAAGTCTTATATTGTGGTCGGCTTATGCAGTACCTGAGAAAACAAAAGACTGTTTTCTTCACATGAATAAATAGAAAATATGCATAATTGAAGTATTTGCCCAAAACATTTTTATATTTATGAAACACATCAATCAATCACAAATGTACAACAATAAATCATCTATTTTTAAAAAGACAGCTAAGTGTGACCAACTCTTAGCTAAAGTGGATGTTATCTAAACTAATGGATAAGAAATAATAATGCACAAATTTAGACACCAACTCTTAATATGTTGGAGTAAACTCCTAGTTGAGCTGCATATATGATTGTTTGCAACTTCAAAAATATAAGAGAAAACAAAACATACTGCCCATGTACCAGAGAATTGTTTCAGAGACAATTTTTTGAATAGCCACATGTCAGGAGAAGTGAATGGAGGTAAAATGAACACAAAGGAAAACAAAAAGATTATACAATTTTAAGGAAGAAATATGGTTGGCTTTCAAATGATCTTTTCTTAAGTGCTTTCTAATAATTATGAATAAGTGGTCAAAATGAAACAGAGAAACAAGATCTATCATCACTAAGCAATCTTACACTTGCCTAAAAAACTAATTACAAAAAGAAGAATTATATATGTTTGTATACGTAATATACTATGCATGTTTATATATATGCAGATCAACAATATCCCCTGAGTCTACAGTCTTAACTTGACCTTTAAGACTCTGATATCAAAATCTAATAATGGAAGTTCCGGGAAGATGGTGGAATAGGAAAGGTTGAGTTCACCCCTGTTCCAAGGAACAACTAGAGAAGGGATGGGAAGGCAATTGGAAGAGCAATTCCAGGGTGCAAGTGACCCAGGAGGGTTTTCTACACCACATGGGGAAGCCCTGGAAGCAAAAGCTGAAGAACTGAGATGCAGAGAACCAGAGGCCATCCAGCTAGTGCAAACAGCCTAATGTGCCCCTTTCAAAACAGAAGCCCGGAGCCCTCAGGAGTGCACAAACAGGAGACGGGGACTAGGAAGTTCACAGGCACCAGCACAGTGTCCCTAACCCATGCCTATACCTGCACTGCAACCTGTCACCACACTGTTGTGTCCACATCCTGTGCTCCACATCCATTCAGCTTTAGACTGCTAAAAGAAATCAACTTCCACAGTAGCCCTATCAAGATTCTTACATGCCTCAAAGGCAACAGAAGATCACTAAGCATATGAAGATGCAGACAGATATAGGCCAGCCTAATGACCAAATTAAAACATTGGACGAGACACAGACTTTGGAACAA